>APFE031715502.1:2438-100895 GCA_000404065.3 Pinus taeda | reverse complement strand
TTTAACTATTTTTAGTTAAAATTTTACTACCAAATTTGTGATTTTCGTATGTCAATTGTAGAAAAAAATTATCAAAACGTGTAGTTTTTTTAGTTATATCTATGTTGAAAATCGCTATTTTTATGTCCATTGTTAAAAAATATTGCTTTTTAGAAACAACTATTTGTTGTGGATTGAAAAATTAATTAGCGATGTATAAATATGTAGAATACCAAAATTCAAAATATCAACCTTCTTCTTTAAATATGCAAAACAATAAAAACCTCACTACAAAAAAAAAAAAAAAAATGAAGAAATGGCCACTTCAAAAATTATTAAATTTACAAAATAATTATTTACATTTCATACATTAGAAATTGAAAAAGAAAAAAAAAACCTTTTAAAAAAAGGGCATGGTGTAGAATTACCACGTTTTTAAATCAACATAAAAAACACTACCATTATAAAATGCAATGTACATAAAAAAATTTATAGTGCCATAAACTAAGCTCTAAAAAACATGTGTGTTCTGCATCACCCCTTTTCAAAAGCGGGCCACTTTTTTGCTATCTCTACAAAATGGGTAACAGTATGAGTTCCCGTTTCAAAGTTTACATTTTTTTAGTCTGCAAATTAAAGAAGGATTTATATGGACTAAAACAAGCTCCCAGATTCTGGTATGACAAAATAGTTTCATTATTCCTTAAGCATGTGTATATCAAGAGTAAAAATGATCCTAACTTGTATACTATGTATGATTATGAGGGGCATATTGTATTGATTTCATTGTATGTAGATGATCTGATTATGACAAGAAATGGATCTAAACTCATTGAAGAAATCAAAAATCAATTACCAAAGATGTTGAAAATGAAATACCTTGGAGAACTACATTACTATTTGGGCTTAGAAGTCTAGAGAGATTCACACTAGACTTTCTTGTACCAAGGTAAGTATATCAAGAGTTTGTTGAACAAGTTTAAAATGGATCAGTGTAAGGCTGCATTTGTACCACTACATCATAACAACAAATTACAGGTTAATGATCGTTTTAAAGAGGTAGACGCAATGTTGTATAGAAGGATGGTTGGGAGTGTCATCTATTTGACTAAAACTAGGCCTGCTCTGGCTTATGCAATCAGTGTGTTGAGCCAGTATATGTCTCAAGCTCATGAGAACCATTGGGTTGCAGCAAAGTGAGTCCAAAGGTATCTACAAGGAACCTTATATTTTGTCATTTTATATTCTGATTCATTTGATGCTAGACTGGCAGGATTTACAAACTCTGTCTGGGTGAGAAACTTGGACGATCAAAGATCCATTACAGAATATGCCTTCAACATTGGATTTGAGGTCATTTGATGGTGCAATAAAAAGTAGCATATTGTAGCCTTATCCTCAGCAGAAGAATAATATCAAGCCATGTGTGCGGTAGTTTTTGAAGCAGTTTGGTTATGAAGACTTCTCCAAGATGTAGGAGAAGAGAAAATAGAATCCACGGTTATCAAATGTAATAATCGAAGCTATACTAAACTTGCTTATAATGTGGAGTTCCATAAAAACACCAATCACGTAGATACACAATTTCATTTTGTCAGGGAAAAGGTGCAGTCAAAGGAAATATGTGTTGAATACTGTAATTCATGTGATAATGTAGCTTATATATTTACTAAGCCTCTTGGTATAATCAAGTTTGAATTTTTTAGGGAAATGTTAGGAATACTTGTGAACCCCTTTCTTCATTAAGGGGGAGTGTTGAAGATAATGGAGAATATGTAAATTTGGAGAGATTTGGTTAACTAGAGCCTTAGATTAAGAATTAGTTCCTACTTCTTGGGAAGTTGTTCTAAGATCCCTAGATGTGTGAACACTATATATATTTTTTGATTAGAAGATGATTTGGGTAGATCATTCTGCTAGAGGTAGTCTCCAGGTGGAGTTCCTCAGCTGTGAGCTGTCCAATTCATCAATAAGGTTGATTCTTCAGTTTTTTAACAAGATTTTCTTTACAGCTCTTGAACATATTTGAATTTGTAGTTTTATCATTCATACAACCTTCTCGTTCAACCTCTTCAATTTTTCTCTTGTAACGAATATAACATTCACAACAATTTTCTCGCAAGGAACCTTTTTAAGTAGTAACTTATCAAAATTTATTTTATTTTCACTCTAATTCATTTACTTTTCCTCATGAAAGTGCAAACCAATCCTTCATTTTCTATTACTATCACCCAACAAAATGAAGGGCAAAGAGTTCCAACTATTGAAAGCCATACACATATACAAGAAGAACAACAAATTATTGGGAAGGAATTCCAACCAACTTTTTATTAGACTTTGGGTATATTGATACATAGGTGATATAGTTGGAGCCATTATACCCACACTCAACAAACCTCCATTCACTTTATCTTACACATTTACTTAGGATTACTACCATTTACGCAATCCACAATATATGATAATAACATAAGTCTAAAGACCTTACAACATGGTAATTTTAGGGTAAACTTGACTCATATGGATTACATCCATTGAATCCTTTAAAAGGCTTTGGTGTTGTCCATTATGATGTGCTTGATTTGAGGTATTAAATCCTATGGATTACATGTTATGAATCATTTAAAACACTTAGGTGTTATCCATTGTGAGGAGAGGGCTCACTTTGCAAGCATTATGTTGGTAGGATTGACTAATTTTAAGTCTAGTACATGGCAGTATTAGATCTATTATTTTGAGATGGTTTTCCTGTAATGGTTTTCAGGTTAAAATATGGTATCCATGTGCTGTTAATTTTTTACATGTTATTATTGATTTATTTCTATCTTGTTTACTTTTTAACATTTAGAAACTTTTTTAATCAATAATTTAGTTTGTATAATCTAGAAATTAATCTTATTTTTATTTTTTTAACCAGAACTAGAATATTATATTTACAAAAATCTACATGATTGACTCGACATTTACAACGAAACAAGAGCTCTACTAGCTATCCGACTCACATATACAATTCTTTTGAATGCCGAGTGGATCAAAAAGTTCATATTTTTAATATCTAAACCATAATGCCTATATGCATAAATATGCCAAAAGACTTAAAATTTTTGACAAAATTCACAAAATATACTAACGAATAGTAGGTCAGATTACATCTTTGTGCCATTTATACAAACTAATACAAAAAAAAAGCATCATCGGGAATGACCAAAAGACACTCCTAGTAAATGAAAGAAGCTTGGAGATTTTTGGTAGTTGGAGTTTCTATCTTTTTGGACTTTCCTTCCTATTTTCAAAGAAGGGGAGGGTCCTAATTTCTTCTTTAACACCTCTCAAAAGGATGGAGAGGAGGAAGCATTATCATCTTCAACCGTTTTTGTAGGTGCAATATCACCCTCATTATTTCTCTCATTTCTTGTAGGTTCACTTATTTTTTCCCAAGAGATCTTGGATTGGGTTTGTTTAAGGGTTTTATAAAAGGTATCTTCCAATGACCTTTGTGATCATATCTATTTATCCTTCACTTTATGTGCATTTATAACATCTCTACTAGTGTGATGACCTACCTTTTTATCTATTTTTTCATGGATTACCTTTTCACCCTTTAATTTTCCATTTGTAAATCAATAAACCGAATCTTTCTAAAGATTCTTGGTATATTTATGGGAATGAAATACCTACTCCTCTTCTAATGAAACCTCTTTGTAAGTGAATTTTTTTTCTTAATTTCGAATATTTTTGAGGGGATGCATGTCATTTTTACTCTTAGAAATCACGTTTTGGGAGTTGACCAATTGGATATCTTGGTGCAATGGATTGAGCATTTCCCTTTCTTTGTCTAGCTGATTGCTAGCACCAAATTTGTTTCATGGAAAAAAAAATTTCGCTAGAGGGGAATTCTTGAAATTTAGTGTGACACCCCTGGTATGTTTCCACCTAACTTCTATAGTATAATGATACTCTAAGATTATAAATGAGTATGTTTTTATGTAATGGCCTAAACTATGGGACTGATGTTGGCTTGAGGGGGCTTGACCCAGGTTCAATGTTAGTTTTTCAAACAAATCCCTACACTATTGGCACTTTCGGCATTAGCCTGTGAAGTGCAGACTTAAGTATCACCTGAAGTAGTATGGGGGGATGCTGGAACTAAGTCTCCACACCCTTGAGATGGTTGTGATGTCAGTTTATTCTAGCTATACCTGCCTTCACACAAGCTTCTTAGCCCTCTGTTCCACCCTTCAGTACCTTCACGAAAGGGTATCGTAGTTCCTCGCACAGCCCTCACCTGCGGCTCAAGGACTTTCGCGTTGCCAGGGCAACAAATTGTGATATCTCCCAAACTAGGTTAAGTGTCTTACTTATCTTATTAAAAGATCTTAGTTAGCTTCATGTAAATAAATGTTCTTACTTGCATTCACTTAGCCAACACATTTACATACATTCGCACATCATATAAGCATTATAAGTGAATTTCATAGGCACATAACAAGATGCATAAACAGGAAATAAAGACGCATAAATTGTAGAACACTTATATTTATTGATAATTATGGATGATTACAGACTCGACCCACCCTATGCACTCAACTGCAGGGGTTCGTGCACATGGTTACAAAAATCTACCCTAGGCCTCTACGCACTCAGCCGCAAATCCTCTACTTATGCTACAACCCAAGACTTAGACTTCTTTCTCTAAAGCTATGACTCTCTTACATGTTCGGTTTTAGATTTCCTTTCTATCAAACTACTTAGAGCTTAGCTCTATTTATGCAATCCCATGGTCCAAAGACCATGGGTAGATCATTTATAGTTGACATCACATTTCCAAAATAAGGGTGGACAATCCTATGACGCTTTACACCTGCCTGCTTTGCGACCACAAAATGCGGAGTTTTTACACTTGGATTACAAAATTTGACCAAAATATAGACTTTTAGCCCCAAAAATACCCTTGGGTGATCCCGTTCCCAACAGGCCCTCAACACAAACACCGTGACTCACTCGAGACTCCGTAGGAACGAAGATCTTAGAGTGAAGACCTCCTAGCTCCATTTGGATGACTACAACCTCAGAAGTGCACTGAGCAGCTACCTATTAGACTTCTTCCACTCTCTACTCAGTTACTGCTATTGAACTATCACCCTGAATCTTCTGCTCAATTGCCTACAGTTTCACGAGGTTTCCTTCAATTGAAGCTATGATCATATATGCCTTGTCTATCCATGGTTGTAGGCATGCTTTCAGGACCGCTTCTTTGTGCCGAGCAACATCCACCTATTCCTTATGCACTTTTGCCTCCTGCATTCGTGTGAGCCTCTGTGTAAGGGAGACTGTCTACATGGTCCCTCTGACCTTGTCATATCATGTTTGTAGCTTGCACTCCTCTATCTCCAGGTGCTCTACATTAAGGTCCTCCTCCAGGGTGGTCGAGACCTTGATTGACCACAACCCAACCATCAAATTGTGAACAGTGACTTTAACGGTCACTTTCTGGAGGACCTGCATGCTATTTCCATGACTAGCGCAACTACCTTCATCGATGTTGTGACACTTCGATGCTTCACGCATTCCTAAAATCACACACCGTCCCAACCCAGGCAGTGTAGTTTATAATCTTGTGCCCCCCTTTAGCTGCCTAGAGTGCTAAGACTGTGCTTCTGTCGCATATTTAGATAATCGGGCCACTTGTGTATGGCTTCAATCGACTTTCATTCACCTTTCCTCGGAAGGAATCTCCATTCAACTTAACCAACTAGATCATGCCACCATCAGTAATCTCCTTAATAACATAGGGCCCTAACCAATGCATTCTGAATTTCCCTAGAAATTTATCAAACTTACTGTCATACAACAACATCAAGTCATTCACCTTAAAGTTACACAGCTTAATATGTCAGTCATGTCACGCTTTTTCGCGCTACTTTTGGACCTATTGATGAAATCCAGCCAAAAATCTCTCTTCTTCAATCTCATCCAACTACGTGAGCTTCTCTTCCAGGGCTCCACAATCTGTCATACCCGTGAGCGCCTCTATGTGCAGACTAGGCACAATGTACTCCATGAGCATCACTTCAACACCGTATACCAACCTAAAGGGTGTCCATCCCGTTAACTTCCTACACGTCATCCGATAAGCCCATAGCACTACAGGTATGCATAGGTCCCAATTACCTCGCTGAGCATTACAAACCTTGGTTAGTGCATTTTCAAACACTTTGTTAAATGCCTCCACTGTCCCATTAGCCTATGGCTGATAAGGTGTGCTCTTTTGGTGATATACCTAAAATTCCTCCATTAATGCGTTGATCGTCTCATTCAGGAAGTGCGTGCCATGATCACTCACCAAGATCCTTGGACATCCAAATTGCGTAAGTACATGCTCAAAAAGGAACTTTGCGGTTGTTATGCCCTTGCAATCCTTCACTGGCTGCACTTTTTCCAATGAGTCAAATACTCTGTCATAGTGATAATGTACCTCACCCATGTCTTCCCTTATGGTTGAATAGGTCCTACAAAATATACTTCCCACTTATCAAAGGGTTGTAATGTCATTAGTGGATTCAAAGGAATTTCATCCCTCTGCGATGGCCTACCTATTCTTTGACATACATCACATGCCTTGCAATATTTTGAATCTTGATGAAGGGTTGGTCACCACAACCCTACGCGTAGAATCTTCTTCACAGTTGCTCTCCGTGCATAGTGTCCTCCCACGACACCTCCATGAGTTTCTGTGAGGATGCTTCTTTTTTCAAACTTAGGTACATATGTCGCAATATCTCATTAGTTCCCATCTTGTATAGATGCCAAGCAATGATAGAGAAATCTATCGCATGCACCACTAATTCTTTCTTTTGCTAGACAAAGTATCCTTCTAGTGTAGTTCCTGTTGCTAGGAAGTGTATTATATCCTTGAAATGAACATTTGTGATATGCACTACAAATAGTTTTGCATCAAGAAATCCTTCTTCTAAGTTAGTAGGTTCCTCCCCTATTTTGATGCACGATAGATAATTTGGTCCTGCACTCAATCATCTAGGCTTTAGAACAACTTCAAAATTGTACTCTTGTAACAATAAGAGCCATCTACAAATTAGCTCCCCCAACACGGGCTTATTAACCAGGTACTTCAGCATGGAGTGATCCATATACATCTTAAAGTGGCCTCCTAGCAAGTAGCGTCGATACATTTGGGGTATATATAGCATAGCTAGCCCCTCACATTTAGATGTAGAGTACTTCTTTTATGCTTTGGATAACATGTGGCTTGTGAACGTGATAGGGTGGTCCAAGCCTTCTCTACTATCCTGTGTTAGTACTGCCCCCAATGATATACATGATGCATCGGCATGTACATGAAACTATTTCTTCCAGTTCGGGAAGACTAGAATCAGCATGGTACCATATTTTCTTTTAGTATATCCAATCTTTTATTATATTCATCATTCCAGTAGAATGTGACATCCTTCATCAACAATTTTTCCATCGGTGCGGTGATTTGGGCATAGCTTTTGATAAACTTTTTGTAATATCCCGTATGTCCCAGAGTAGCACGCACCTGATTCACACTCCTCGACACTTCCAAGTTCAGTATCACTGCGATCTTCATAGGGTCCACCATCAATTGTTGTCTGCAAACCACATGCCCTAATAGGTTCCCAAAAGGAATGCAGAATAGACACTTCTTGAGATTGAGCACAACATGGTATCTGCAACAAGTATCCAATATTAAGTGCAAGCTCACTACATAGCGCTTAACCAACCAAGTACAGTCCAGTCATCAAAATATATCTCCAAGAACTTATGAAATAATCCATTGAATTCCGCAACAACCATGTGCGAGAAGATTGTGGGTGCATTCTTCAATCCAAACAACATTATAGTATATTGAAAGCAACCCCACTCAGTTGTGAAGGTTGTCTTGCTCCTATCCTTTGGCACAATTTTGATATGGTGGTACCCAGAGAACCCATCAATGAAGGAATATTCTTCCTAGCCACCTACATTTTCCAACACTTCATCCATGAACAGAGTTGGGAAAGGATCATGGACACAAGCGTCATTTAGCTTTCTGAGATCCACACATATCCTTATCTCATCCTTCTGCTTCTTCTCTTGCACCACCATTGGGCTTACCCAATCAGACTCTTCCACAGGCTCAATGATGCTTGCTGCTAGCATTTTGTCTAGCTCTAAGTAGACCTTCTCCTTGTATTTTGGATTGAGGTGGTAAGGCGTCTGTTTAACTAGCTTTATGTCAAGTTTTAATGTGATATTCATCACTCCTAGGTATCTGATTATTCCTTTCAGATCTTTAAAATTGGTAGGGAATAAGTCCTTGTATTTGTGAAGCAATTGAATGAACTTATCCACCATCACATCATCCCAGTAGTTTCCAATATTCGTGAATTTGGGTTTTGTCTCTGTACCAACATTCACTTGTTTTGTCGGCACGATTATATTAGGGTTCTCAATTTGCGGTCCTTAAACCTCGCAATGTCCTTCTGTTTCTATAATTTTGATCTTCCGCAGATCCTCATCCTCATCTTTACTAGTTACATTATAATATTCAAGCATGTGACATAGCTGAGTAGCCCATTTCTGCTGAATCGTGTCTAAAGGATCTTGCGGTATCCTAAAGATGCCTACTTTCACTTCTTGTAGCACCTCTTCAATATTGTCAAACCCATCCTCAAAACTAAATTTCATCATGAATCCTTCATGCAAGATATCCCATTCACTTTTCCCAGGGAAAAGCTCTACTTCTATTTACCAATTCATTGGGATAACATCCAGGGTATGATAGAAAAGGTGCACCCACTCAGGTTGTGGATTTTCTCCATAAACCTACATCCATTTGGCCAAATGTGCGCACCGATCGTTCTGTCCATCGTACTTGTCTATTAGTCACATCATACATTTCCTAAATCATGCTCTTGTCATCCTCCTATAGGTTCTAACCCTGTACAGAAATTACCTGCATACGAATTCTAAAACTCAGCAAATAAACAATGTGAGAGCATAACACATAAAACATATATACATAGAGATTTTCCCATGGATTCCAAAACCAGGACTACCAACTTGATTTTTCATTATTTTCCTTTCAATGTTACAATACATATTTATACATGACGAAGCATCCAATACCATGGACTGAAAACCATTGTGTCCAAAACCATCGACCGAAAACCATCGCGTCCAAAACCATGGACCGAAAACCATCGCATCCAAAATCATGTGCGAAACATCATGCACAAAACCATAGGTAGGTCTGTCCAACCTAATATAGGGTCCAAAAACAAAATTTTATGAGGCACTACTCAAGACCCCATACAATGGGGTTACCTTCACCCCTCAAACCCCTTGTGACGCCCCCCCCCCCCCCCCCCCCACTATGCAATCGACACAACAAAGGGAAGGCCCCGGCCCCCTTCTAACCCCACAGTTAACTACGTGGGCTAGTTGTGGAAAGAATATAACACAACCCAAAATTCTCCCACTTGTTGTTTTCTTTCCATAGGGGGCCATAAGAGAGCTTAGTCATTTATCCAGCTGTGCAGTGCCCATTGTTTCTCTACACCAAGAGAACTTCTTAGAGTTCACAGATTTTGTCAATGCATCTACAGTATTCTTGAAAGTGTCCATCTTTACCAGAAACACCTTTTTGTCTTTTATCATATCCCTCACAAAGTGATACTAAACATCAATGTGTTTTGTCCTTGAATGATATTGCAGGGTTCTTTTCCAAGAAAATTGTACTTTGGCTATAACAGTCTATCGTTATAGCTCCCTATACTAACCCCATACTTAAAACACAATCTTTGCAACCAAATTGCTTCCTTGCTTGCATGAGTGGCTACCATGTATTTTGCCTCTATAGCTGATAGTGCCACTATGGATTATTTCTTACTCATCCAACTGACTGTACCTCCAAATAGTTTAAACACATACCCACTTGTAGATCTTCTCTGATCCATATCTCCAGCCTAGTTTGCATCAACAAAGCCATGAATATCCAACACTCTATCCAATCCTGGTGTTCCTTGGTAGCACAAACCATGAACACTAGTGCCACGTAAATACCTAAAAACCCGCTTCATTGTTATCTAGTTCTCCTTCCCTAGTTTTGACATAAACTTGCTCAATACTCCCACTAAATGTGCAATGTTTGGCCTTGTACAGACCATCGCATATGTCCGGGTACTGACTGCACTTGCATATGGAACACAGGACATGTCCTCTTCCTCTTCTTATGTTTTGGGACACTATTCAATAGATATCTTTACACCAAGAAGAATAGGAACCTTCACCGGTTTACTAAAATGCATATTAAACCTCTATAATATTATCTCAACATACTTCCTTTGGTTTAACTAGAGCTTCCTCTTTGTCTGATCTCTTTTAATTTCCATGCCCAAAATACAGTTTGTAGCACCAAGATCTTTCATGTCGAATTTGGAGGAAAAATGGGTCTTCAAATCCTGGTTAATTTCTTTGTCATTTCCAACCAACAACATATCACCCACATACAAGACTAGATAAATAACAAAGTCACCAATTAATTTAAAATACACACAGTGATCTTCTTTTATTCTAGTGAAGCCAAGTCCCCATACAAATGTATCAAATTTTTGATACCACATCCTTGGTGATTGTTTTAACCTATACAGAGACTTATTTAACTTGCATACCAGTTCTTTCTTACCCTTCAATGCAAAACCTTCAGGTTGCTTCATGTAGATCTCCTCTTCCAGATCCTCGTGAAGAAATGTTGTCTTCACATCCATCTGTTCTACCTCAAAATCAAAACCAGTAGCAACATATAAAATTAATCTAATAGAAGTTACCTTGGCAGCAGGAGAAAGATATCACCAAAATAAATTCCTGGCACCTGGGAATAACCTTTTGCTACTAACCAAGATTTCTATTTATCAACCTTTCCTTTTGCATTTGTCTTCTTCTTGAACACCCATTTGCTGCCAATGGGTTTTCTTCTAGCCAACAACTCCACTAGATCCCAAGCATCGTTTTTGTGCAAAGATGCCATTTCATCAACCATGGCCTCTTTCTAGTGTTTTCCATCCTCTGAATCTACTACTTCCTTCATAGTTCTGGGATCATCATTAGTAATAGATAAAGGAAAATTTGAATAGAAAGTAGATGGACTATACCCTTCTGTCTGCCTTCTTTCTTGAACTGATATTCTCACACCCGGAGTTTGTGGCTCTTCATCTTCTGATTCTTCCTTTGTTGTAGAGTCTGAATCTTCCTCCTTAAGCTCAAACTCTATCTTCTTAGGTTTGTTTGGTTGAAATTTATGTTTAATAACATCTTTCACCTCTCTGAAAACCAAATCTTGGCTATACACAACCTTCCTTGTTACTGGGTTCCAAAGCTTATAACCCTTTAAACCATCCTTATACCCAATAAATATGCACTTTTTAGATTTACTATCCAACTTTTTTCTTTTCCCCTTTGGAACATGTACATATGCATCACATACGAATACCCTTAGATGTGAAAGAAAGGGTTTCTTACTAGTCCATAACTCTTCTGGAGGATTATCCTCCAATGCTGATGAAGGTGATCTGTTGACCAGGTAACATGCAGTCTCCATGCCTTTTCCTAGAATTCTTTTCCTAACTCGACACCATTGAGCATGCTTCTTGCTCTTTCCATCAACGTCTTGTTCATTCTTTTTGCAACTCCATTTTTCTGAGGTTTATATGGAGTAGTCTGCTACCATTTTATACCACACTTCTTACAGAATTCTTCAAATTCTTTACTGCAAAACTCTCCACCATTATTTGTCCTCAACACCTTTATCTTCTCCTCTATCTAGTTTTCCACCAAAGCCTTAAATTCTTTGAACCTATCAAAGACTTTATACTTATTCTTAAGGAAATATATCCATGTATTCATTGAGAAGTCATTTATAAATGATACATAGTACATAGACTTACATAGTGATGGAACCTTCATAGGTCCAAACACATCACTGTGCACAAGCTCTAATATCTGTTTTGCCCTCTTACCACTAGAGGGGAAACTCACCCAATTATGCTTCCCATATACACAATTTTCGCAGAAATCAAAATCTAGATAGCTATTACTCATACCTTCTACCATACCTTTACCATCAAGTATTAAAAAGCCCTTCTCTCCAATATGTCCAATACTTTGATGCCATAGCATGGTCTTCTCTCCAGAGACTACTAGATTTTTTGCTTGACTTTTAGGAACCATAGAAGTATTTCACCCATCAACAACAATGCTACCTTGTAGTTTTTATAGAGTTCCAATCTAAACTCTGCACATCAATACCAGTGCTCCCAAAACCATCTTGCAAGTATCCTTCTCAAACACTGTTTTTACACCTGCATCATCTAGATTGCTTATAGAAATAAGATTTCTGGCCAATGGAAGAATATGCAGAACACCCGGAAGTGCTCTAACCCTTCCACCTTGCAACTTCAACTTTACTTTTCCACGACCAACGATTCTAGCATTTCCCCTAAGAAGACATCACCACCATTGTATTTGTCATACTCGGAGAACCACTCCCTATGGGAAGTGAAGTGAAAGGATGCACTTGAGTCAATCAACCATGCTTCATGATCTACATGTGTACTTGAAGAAGTCAAGTACACATCCTCACCTTCATCTGAGGTGGTTTTCACCTCTGCAGAAGGAGCATCATCAGATCCTTGTCCTTTGTCAGGGGCTTTAGATTTACATTCCCTTTTGTAGGGCCCTTCATTTATGCATTTCCAACAAACCACCTTTACCGGTTTTCCTGGAGATTTAGATCTCCCACTCGATGAATTATTTTTGTTTCTGTTCTAGGACCATCCTCGTACAGATAGGGCATCACCATTTTGGCACTCCATATTTTTCCTCCTCATCTCCTCTGTCAACAAGGATGAGACTATTTCATCAAATTGCAAGGCAGTTGCATTGCTACCTATTGCAATAACCAGACTATCCCATGAATCTGGTAGAGAACACAACAAACTGATGCACTTATCTTCATCTGAAATTTTAATATCAACAGATAATAATTGACTTACCATAGTATTAAATGTGTTCAGATGCTTTATCACTGAGTCTTTATCTTACATCCTCAAGTTATACAACATTTTCTATAGGAACAATTTATTCACCAGAGACTTAGATTGGTACAAAGTCCCTAACTTGGTCCATAAAGCCTTCATTGTAGCTTCCCCTAATACATTCAACAATACTGAATCTAAGACACACAAATGTATTATGCTCTTTTCCTTCCAATCCAACTTCTTCCATTCTTCATTCGACACTCCCATTGGTTTAGTACCCTAATCTACCATGATCCACTGATCTTTATCCACCAACAGATCCTTCATCTTGAGTTTCCACAACTCAAAACTATGGCCATTTAATTTGTTGATCTCTATCTTTCCACTGCTTTCCATCTTCTTTTACAACTAGAATCAATCTCGTAGATCTCCCACTAAATAGGGTGTACCACAGGCCTAAGCGAAACCCCTCAACAATAAAGGCATCCCCTTGAATCCAAAATAGCTCTGATACCAAATGTAGGTTTTAACCTTGTACAGAAATTACCTGCATACGAATTATAAAACACAGAAAATAAAAAATGAAAGAGCATAACACATAAAACCCATATACATAGAGATTCCCCCCTAGATCCCAAAGCCATGACTACCAGCTTGATTTTTCATTATTTTCCTTTCAATGTTACAATACATATTTATACATGTTGAAGCGTCCAATAACATGGACTGAAAACCATCACGTCCAAAACAATGTGTAAAAAATCATTCACAAAACCATAGGTAGGTCCGCCCAACCTAATATAGGGTCCAAAAACAAAATTTTCTGGGGTGCTACCCTGGACCGAATAGAGTGGGGTTACCTACACCTCGAAAACCCTGTGAACCCCCCCCGCCCCCCCTTCTAACCTCCCGATTAATATGTGTGCTAGTCATGGAAATAATATAACACAACCCAACACCTCCTACATTTGCGCCAATCATTAAAGCTTCCCTTGTGCGTACCCCACCATCTTGCGGGCGTAGCGCACAGTTCCTAATCCAAGGCCTGGAAGAGTAGATTTTCTGGCACCTCCCTTTCAAATGCATCTAAAGAGATATCTACCACATTTATACCATCATAAATAGTTAGATTTCTTACCTTTGACAACACACAATGTAGCGACCGGGTCATCATGTTGCAATTCAGTGTAGTTACCTCATGTAATCAGTTCTGCCAGCATTTTATTTCTTCATCGGAGTCCGAAGTGTGGGAACTCTTGGGATCCCATGTAATCTATCCATCCATGGTGGGATTCACCCAATCTTGGTCTCGTACTGTTATCTTATAGATTCAATTCAGATCATCATCGCTTTCATAATCGCAGACGGGTTTCATGTAGCACGATCCTTCAGTAGGATTCAGGGTTATTATTATGCGCTATTATTTCTTCTCAATATAATTTTTCACCTCTTAAAATTGATTACCCAGTTCATATAAGTAGCCCAGTCAATTCCTAGGAGTGCAGGGTAGGGATTGCTATCATCCACTATCTCTATTACTTCAAAATCTGCCAGTTCTCTCGCTCCCTCAATATCGACGATCACCCCCTACAACTGCCCCATGGGTATGATTTTATGTTGATTCACCATCCTTAGGTAAATTGGAGACCATTTTAGCACAGCTATCCCAATTCTCTCCCAAGTCTGCTTTGGTAGGACATTCGCATTTGACCCTAGGTCCAAAATGGCCTAGTCCATTTCATAATCTCCTATTTGTGTGATTAGTCTCATTTTCTATCCCATCCTTGTCTTATTCTTTCCAATATTTCACACTACATGTGGCTCACCTAGTGTTGTTCCAACACATCTATTGATGAGTTATTGTATCCCTTTTATAGCCTTACTGTTACGCAGTAACTTCATACAGGTTTCTACGAAATTTGTGAGCATAGAGGGGCCCATCTCCAGCTAAGGCTTATCCTTGCTTCTTGAAGTGGATGCATCAAGGAAGATCTTCTTAGCTTCCATCAAGGCTTCCCAAGCACCCTCCAAATCAAACTCAACATCTTTCGTCAGGGCCATGTTAACCCATGTCTTATATTCTTGTTGTTTCCCCTTGTCATCTCCCGTTGCAATTCCACTCCAGAGCACTATATTTATCTTCGGATCTTCCTCATGTCACTCAAACCTCGTCATCTATAGGTTATGAGTTAGGGGAGGTGGTAGCACCCCTTTGTCACATATCCTAGCTACCAATGTAGGACAGTCTTCCATTTCATGATCAAACAATGTGTAATACTTGCACGATGGACGCGTCGGATTAGTGCAATCATAGGCATAGTGTCCTGGTCCTCTGCAATTGTAGAAAATCTATTTTCCTTTACCTCTACCAGTTCCTATTCCACCTCGGCCTTGTTTGTGCCTATGAAATCCCATCCACATCATTCCTACATTCTGGACGAGGCGTCGTGTTTTGGCCTGAACCCTGTAGGTGGGAGTTCTATACATCATCAATTCATAGCTCCTGCAAGCACACTCATCATGTCCTACTAACCTACAAAAGTTATAGAATACTTGTTGTGGTTCTTGTACATACTTTTGTAACAAGTGATAGTTATTTGTGGCTTGTTTTCCGGCTACCTGATAGATAGCGCACCATAAAGTAGGCGCTGCGCTAGGTCCTACTTGAGCTTCCAACCTTAAAGGCATTAGTCCTCCTCCTACGAGGTAATTTGCAAAGACTGGGTAATGGTATTTATCATGACCTTGACTCTTGCATTTCAAGCACCATACCTCCTTGTATATCTCTAGCCGAACTATTTTGTCCTACTTCAGACTTTGCATTTCAAGGCATAGGTTCTTCAGCTGCACATGAATCTGTTGAACTCCTATATTAGGATCCTACATCATAGTTTGATGTAGTCTCATGGAAATATCCAAGGATTCTGCTTGAGTTGTTATCTTCTGTTGTGACAACAAACTCCTTAAGTGTGGTAGTAGCGAAGCCACAAACCACTCGTGATGTTGTCCACCTATCAAATTCATGTTGGTTTCACAGATTGCAAATTTCAACCTTTGATCTAGTTCCCAAGGAATCTCACCTAGTTGCATTGCGATATCTTTGAATCCCACAATAGACTACGCCTTAGATTTATGCCCGCTAAATTCCCTATTTAGTGTTGCCTGGATGTCTGCTGTTCCAGCATTTGATTTATCGTTAGAGTACTCAATATACTAGGTTAGTGTGTGATCTTGCACAGCATTAACTAGTGTCACCTTCTTTATGTGATCATTTGTAACACCTTGAGCTTCCCATATAACCCTCACAACAAACCATAATTGGTATGGGTCCTCATTTCCAAAGCTTTTGAATAAAGGAAACTCCACTGTATTTTCGATAATGAACACTGGTGGAGGTTGAGGTGGTACAGGTGAAGTTGGAGGTGATGGCGGTGAAGTCGGAAGTGGTGTGGGTGGAGGTGATATTCACAAGAATCCTTGTCTTATTAACTAAATAACACTTCATGGAGAGACCTTCATTTTCCCTTCTTCACCCCTTTGCGAAGGTGAAGTCAAGGGGCTATACTCTGGACTCTTATTTCATTCATTTTTGTATTTTTTTTTGCTTTGCGTAGTCTCAAATGTCGAGGTAACTGCATAATACGTTTTTCACACAAAAACATTTTAATCCAAGTATTCAAATATTTTACCTACTTATCTCGTGAACCCTTGAAGAAGCGTTGCTCCCCCTTGCTATTACTGACTGAGGTGTCGACCACAAATTCAATCACAAATCCTCCTATGACATGATCGAGCCAATGATCGACAACGTAAGTGATCTTATGCGCAGAGGCTTCCAACCTTTGCACTAACTTCGAGGTCCAAACAATAGGACCGTCAAGCCTCCACCTTCCTTGGTTGTTCGCTAGCTTCATGATCGACTCATACAACTCAACTAGAAAGGAGGAGAAAAATATTTCGTGGATCTTCGTATACAAGTACCCATCTAGCCACTATTCTTTTGTTAGTCACAGATTTCTATTTTCTTGTGCCGTGAACTCGTGGATCCTTTTGTCCAACCAGCCTTCGATTTCTTTCATAGTTGGATTCTAGTGATACGACATCACACATCTCTTATGCAGATTCTGGCCCTGGAAACAGAACCATCTGTTGGCTTAAGGGGGCTTGACCCATGTTCAATGTTAGTTAGCCAAACAAATCCCTACACTACTGGCCCTTTCAGCATTAGCTCGTGCAATGTGGACTGAAGTCTCACCTAAAGCAATATGGGGGGATGCTGAAACCAAGTTTCTGAACCCTTGAGATGGTTGTGATGTTGGTTTATTCCAGCTATACCCACCTTCCCGTAGGTTTCTTAGCCCTCTATTCCACCCTTTAGTACATTTGTGAAATGGTACAGTTGGTCTTCACATAGTCCTAACCTACGGCCTAGGGACTTTTGCACTGCTAGGGTAGCTGTTGGGTTGTGTTATATTATTTCCATGACTAGCCCACGTAGTTAACTGGGAGATTAGAACAGGGGCGGAGCCCCCCCTTCGTTGCGTCGATTGCATAACAAGGTGGGTCATAGGGTGTTTAAGGGGTGTAGGTAACTCGATTCTATGGGGTCCAGGGTAGCGCCCTAAAAAATTTTGGTTTTGAAACCTATGTTAGGTTGGGCGGACCCACCTATGGTTTTGTGCATGATTTTCGCACATGTTTTTGGACCTGTTGGCTTTCGATCCATGGTTTTGGATGCAATGGTTTTTTGGTCCATGGTATTTGATGCTTTTGCATGTATAAATATGTATTATAACATTTAAAGGAAAATAATGAAAAATCAAGCTGGTAGTCCTGATTTTAGTATCCAGGGGAAAATCTCTGTGTATATGTGTTTTATGTGTTATGCTCTCACATTTTTTATTTTATGTGTTTTAGAACTCGTATGAAGGTAATTTCTATACGAGGTTAAAACCTACATTTGGTGTTAGAGAATTTTTGGCTTCAACAGGATGCCTTTGTTACTAAGGGTTTTGCTCGGGCCTATGGTAGACCCTGTTCAGTGGGAGATCTACCAGCTCGATTCTAGTGGTGAAAGAAGATGGAAAGCAGTGGAAAGATAGAGATCGAGAAATTTAATGGTCAAAGTTTTGAGTTCTGGAAACACAATATGGATGATCTATTGGTGGATAAAGATTAGTGGATCACAATAGATCTGGGTACTGAATCAATGGGAGTGTCCGATGAAGAATGGAAGAAGTTGGATCAGAAGGAAAAGAGCACAATATGATTGTGTGTCTCAGATTCAGTATTACCGAATGTATCATGGGAAGCTATAGAAAAGGCTTTGTAGGAAAAATTAGGGACTTTGTACCGATCTAAGTCTCTGGTGAATAAAATATTCCTACGGAAAAATCTTTATAACCTAAGAATGAAAGACGGAGGCTTGGTGACAGAGCATCTAAATTCATTTAATACTGTGGTAAGTCAGTTAGCATCTGTTGATATTAAAATTTCAGCTGAAGATAAGTGCATCAGTTTGTTGTGTTCTCTACTAGATTCGTGTGATAGTCTGGTTATTGCAATAGGTAGCAATGGAACTTCCATGCAATTTGATGAAATAGTCTCATCCTTACTAATGGAGGAGATGAGATGGAAAAATATGGAGAGCCAAAATGGTGATGCCTTCTCTGTATGAGGATGTTCCAAGAACAGAAAGAAAAATAAGTCATCGAGTGGGAGAACTAAATCTAGAGGGAGATCTAAATCTCCAGGAAAACCTATAAAGGTGGTGTGCTAGAAATGCAGAAAGGAATGGCACTACAAAAGAGACTGTAAATCTAAAGCTCCTAATAAAGGAGATGGATCTGATGATGCTCCTTTTGCATAGGCGAAAACCACCTCAGATGAAGGTGGGGATGTGTACTTGGCTTCTTCAAGTACACATGTAGATCACGAGGCATGGTTGATTGACTCATGCACCATTTCACTTCACTCCCCATAGAGAGTGGCTCTACGAGTATGAGAAATACGATGGTGGTGATGTCTTCTTAGGGGATGATAGGAAGGCTCGAATCATTGGTCACAGAAAAGTAAAGTTGAAGTTGCAAGGTGGAAGGATTAGAACACTTTTGGGTGTTTTGCATATTCCTGCATTGGCCATAAATTTGATTTCTTTAAGCAAGTTGGATGATACCTACAAGATGGTTCGGGAAGCACTGGTATTGATGCGGGGGTTTAAGATTAGAACTCTGTACAATATGAAAGGTATCACGATTGTTGATGGGTGCAACAGTTCTGTGGTTCCTGAAAGTGGAGCAAAAAATCTAGTGGTCTCTGCAGAGAATACCATGTTGTGGCATCAAAGGCTTGCACATATTGGAGAGAAGGGCCTTCAAATACTTCATGGTAAAGGTATGGTAGAAGGTATGAGTAATATCTCTCTATATTTTCGTTTCTGTGAAAATTGTGTATATGGGAAGCAGAATCGGGTGAGTTTCCCCTCTCGTGGTAAGAGGGCGAAACATATATTAGAGCTTGTGCATAGTGATGTGTTTGGACCAATGAAGGTTCCATCAAATGGTATGTCTATGTAGTATGTATTATTTATAGATGACTTCTCAAGGAATACATGGATATATTTCCTTAAGAAGAAATCTGAAATCTTCGACTGGTTTAAAGAATTCAAGGCTCTGGTGGAAAACCAGATAGAGAAGAAGATAAAGGTACTGAGGATAGATAACGGTGGAGAGTTTTGTAGTAAGGAATTTGAATAATTCTATAAGAAGTGTGGAATAGCATGGAAGAAGACTAATCCATATACACCTCAGTAAAATGGAGTTGCAGAAAGAATGAACAATACGTTGATGGAAAGGGCAAGAATCATGCTCAGTGGTGCTGGGTTAGGACATGAATTCTGAGCAGAGGCAGTACCTGGTCAACATATCACCTTCATCACTGTTGGAGGATAAAAATCCACAAGATGTATGGACTGGTAAGAATCCATCTCTTTCACATCTGAGGGTATTTGGATGTGATGCATATGTACATGTTCCAAAGGAGAAATGAACCAAGTTGGATAGTAAATCTGAAAAGTGCATCTTTATTGGGTATAAGGATGGTGTAAAGGGTTATAAGCTTTGAAACCTAGTAACAAGGAAGGTTGTGTACAATCGAGATGTGGTGTTTAGAGAGGTGAAAGATGTTATTAAACATGAATTCCAACCAAAATAACCTGAGAAGATAGAGTTTGAGCTAAAGGAGGAAGAATCAGTCTCTACAGCAAAGGAGGAATCAGAAGATGAAGAGCCACAAACTTTCGGTGTGAGAAGATTAGTTCAAGAAAGAAGGCAGCCAGAAAATTATAGTCCATCTACTTCCTGTTCAAATTTTGCTTTATCTATTACTGATGATGATCCCATAACTGCGAAGGAAGCAGTAGATTTAGAGGATGGAAAACTCTAGAAAAGGGCCATGGTTGATGAAATGGCATATTTGCACAAAAATGAGGCTTGGGATTTGGTGGAGTTTCCAACTGGAAGGAAACCCATTGGCAACAAATGGGTGTTTAAGAAGAAGAAAAATGCAAAAGGAAAGGTGGAGAAATACAAAGCTCAATTGGTAGCAAAAGGTTATTCCCAGGTGCTAGCAATTGATTTTGGTTATACCTTTTCTCCTGTTGCAAAGGTAACTTCTATTAGATTACTTTTCTTTGTTACTGTTGTTGTTGCTTTTAATTTTGAGGTAGAACATATGGATGTGAAGACAACATTTCTTCATGGGGATCTAGAAGAAGAGATCTACATGAAGCAACCTGAAGGCTTTATGGTGAAGGGTAAGAAATAACTGGTATGCAAGTTAAAGAAGTCTCTGTATGGGTTAAAATAGTCACCAAGGATGTGGTATCAGAAATTTGATACATTTATACAGGGACATGGCTTCACCAAAAGCAAAGCAGATCACTGTGTGTATTTTAAATTAATTAGTGACTGTGTTATTTATTTGGTCTTGCATGCAGATGATATGTTGCTGGTTGGAAATGACAAAGAAATTATCCAGGATTTGAAGACCCAATTGTCCTCCAAATTTGACATGAAAGATCTTGGTGCTACAAACTATATTTTGGGCATGGAAAGTGAAATTGATCGGGCAAAGAGGAAGCTCTCGTTAAAAAAAAGGA
Organism: Pinus taeda; assembly: GCA_000404065.3. Taxonomy (NCBI): domain Eukaryota; kingdom Viridiplantae; phylum Streptophyta; class Pinopsida; order Pinales; family Pinaceae; genus Pinus; species Pinus taeda. The sequence goes on along the minus strand of APFE031715502.1, from coordinate 79,700 downwards.
AGTATGTTGAGACAATATTGCAGAGATTTACTATGCAGAATAGTAAACCGGTGAAGGTTCCTATTCCTGTAGCTGTAAAGTTATTTGCTAAATAGTGTCCCAAGACACAAGGAGAGGAAGAGGACATGTCCCGTGTTTCATATGAAAGCACAACCAGTAGCCTGATGTATGCAATGGTTTGTACTAGACCAGATATTGCACATGTAGTTGGAGTATTTAGTAGGTTTATATCAAAACCAGGAAAGGAGCATTAGACAGTAGTGAAGTGGGTTTCAGGTATTTTTGTGGCACTAGTTATTATGGTTTGTGCTACCAAGGAAGACCAGGATTAAATAGAGTGTTGGATATTCATGGATTTGTTGATGTAGACTGGTCTAGAGATCTGGATTAGAGAAGATCTACAAGTGGGTATGTGTTTAACCTATTTGGAGGTGCAGTCATTTGGATGAGTAAGAAACAATATGTAGTGGCACTACCAACTACAGAGGTAGAATACATGGAAACCACTCATGCAAGAAAGGAAGTAGTTTGGTTGCAGAGATTGTGTTCAAGTATGGGGTTAGTACAGGGAGCTATAAGGATAGATTGTGACAACCAAAGTGAAATTTTCTTGGTAAAGAACCCCGCATATCATTCAAAGTAAAAGCACATTGATGTTTAGTATCCCTTTGTGAGGCATGTGATACAAAACAAAATGGTGTTGCTGGTAAAGGTGGGCGCTTTGAAGAATAATGCAGATGCATTGACAAACTCTACAAGCTCTAAGAAGTTCTCTTGGTTAAGAGAAACAATGCACATTGAAAGGCTTGATAAATGACTAAGCTCTCCTGTGGCCCCCTATGGAAACAAAACAACAAGTGGGAGAATGTTGGGTTGCATTATATTCTTTCCACGACTAGCCCACGTAGTTAACCGGGGGATTAGAGGGGGGCCAGAGCCCCTCCTTCATTGTGTCGATTGCGTAGCGGTGGGCTCACAGGGGGTTTGAGGGATACAGGTAACCCCACAATATGGGGTCCACGGCAGCGCCCCGGAAAATTTTGGTTTTGGAACCTATGTTAGGTTGGGCGAACCCACCTATGGTTTTGTGCATGATTTTCACACATGTTTTTAGACTCGATGGTTTTCGATCCATGATTTTGGATGCAATGTTTTTTCAGTCCATGGTATTGGATGCTTCGGTATGTATAAATATGTATTATAAAATTTAAAGGAAAATAATGAAAAATCAAGCTCGTAGTCTCTGTTTTAGGATCTGAGGGAAAATCTTTGTGTATATGTGTTTTATATGTTATTCTCTCGCATTGTTTATTTTATGTGTTTTAGAATTTGTATGCATCTAATTTCTGTACAGGGTTAAAACGTACAACAACAAAATACGAGATCTCACAAACTAGGCTAAGTGTCTTACTTATCATATTAACTGATTTTAGTTAGCTTTGCGTAAACAGATGTTCTTACTTGCGTTCACTTAACTAACAAATTTACATACATTCGCGCATCATATAAGCATTATAAGTGAATTTCATACCCAACATAATAAGATGCATAAACAAGAAATAAAGACACAAAAATTGTAGAATACTTCTCTTTATTGATAATTTTAGATGATTACAGACTCAATCCACCCTGCGCACTCAACTACAGGGGTCTGCGCACTCAGTCGTGGACTTCTACCCTAGGCCTCTGCGCATTCAGCTGTAGAGCCTCTACCTATGCTACAACCCAAGACTTAGACTTCTTGCTCTAAAGATATGACTCCCTTACATGTTCAGTCCTTGGTCTCCTTTCTATCAAATTACTTACATATTAGCTCTATTTATACAATCCCATGGTTCATGGACCATGGGTAGATCTTTTACAACCAAAATTACATTTCCAAAATAAGGTGGACAATCCTATGACTCTTTACACGTACACGACCACAAAACGCAGAGTCTTTACACTTGGATTACAAAATTTGACCAAAATATGGGCTTCTAGCCTCAAAATTACCCTTGGGGATCCCGCGCCCAACAACTACAAATCCATGATCTAGGAGGGATGATGAAAGATAAACCAAGTGGGATTAGTTGGTACCTTAAGTTAATTTTATGGTGAAAATAATTATAAAAATTAGAGGAATAGTCCAATTGGAACATGAAGAGACCCTTGAGGAAATGATAAAAAGGAAAATGAGCAACAATGTGGGGTTGGACCCATTCTTGGTGGAGCTCTTGAATAAATTAGAAGGAGCTATGAGATGAGGGAATCAGATTCCATAAAAGAGAAAAATGTGATAAGAAGTGTAAGAGGGTGATTCAAGTGAAATAGAATGGGTGGTCGCTAGGGATGAGAAACCACTTAGGGTGCTTACTAGGGCTGATAAATGACATGCATAAGGGAGTTTATTATGGGATGATAAACCACTCATTGAGTTCTTAAAAAAGTTGATAAAACAACCAGTGTGGTTGTTGGGGGTTGGTAAACCACTCCTAGAGTGCTTGACCCAGCTGATAAACCACCCAATATTGTGATTTATGTTATGCTTGACTTGATGATAGACTGCCCACTATCATATTTATTTCATATCCTTTGTGTGCTTAATATGTCTTCTTTCTAAGGCTATTGAAGGGATTAGATCATGAATAAGGCTCAGGGATGACAGGTGTAAGTTATTCTAGCTATAATAGGTTTATTGGTTGGGTGTAAAATTCAATTCCCACATTTAGTATACCCTATTTTTCAATTAAAAATGAAATACTCTTAGTTGAGAGCAATGGAATTAAGAAATTCTCTATGAATTTGTGTATCACTAAGAAATGTGGCATGGTATTATGATGTTGGTACATCAATTTTATTGAATGAAACTCTTGAATATTTTATGGTAATGTTTATGAACTTCTATCATGAAATTGTAAGTTAAATGCCTGAAAACTTCATGGTATTGTATGAAGAAAGCACTATGTGTTTGTTGAGTAAAGAAATGGCTTGACTACCAATGAGGGATCACATGTTCATATGTGGAAATGTGAGGCTAAATCCCTAAATAATTTTCTAAAGATTGTGTTTATTTCTATGCACTTTTTGAACATGCAAATTAGTATAAATGACCTAAGTGTTACAAAGATAAATGAATATTTGTTAAATTCCTCTGTATGTTTACATTTTGGCCATCAGGCCATAGTTTATGAATCTAAGCTCATGAGATATGGTGATGCATACACACACACAAACACACACATGTGCACACACATCGCATGTAATAATTATAGGTATCTTTGGGTCGAGGTCATATAAACTCTAGTACAAAATGGCTAATTTGTTACTAAACAAATTACTAAAATATAAACGACCATTTTTTAGTCGATGAACAATAATGGCCAATTTATAATATCTTATAACACGACCAAATTTTAGTTTTATTTAGCTTCATCATTAATTGGTTGTCTCGAATTTATCATGATCTCATAGTATATTAAATCATTAATTTGGTCATTAATTTATTCATTGATTTAGTCATTAATTTTCATAATTAATAACAAAATACACTACAAAATATATCACTACATGATCACCTTAGAAAACCAATTAATGACCAAAATGTTGGTTGCATTATATGATACTATAAATGAACCAATAATAGTCATATATGTGCAAATTTTAATCATCGTTTAAAACTAATTAATGACCAAAGTAGTATGATTGAATTTTAGTCATGTTATAGTATATTATAAATTAGCTACTAATAGTTGTATATATGCAAAATTTAGTCATCAACTGTAATCACAATTTTATCATTTACAATGGTCGTTTATTTTTCTTTGTTAGTTTCATATTTATTATATAAATAAATGATTTAGTAGTTTATATTCTCTTCATTCACATTCATTAATAATCATTATAAACGACTAACTTGGTCATTGTATATTCATTTTATTTATGTTCATCATTAATCAATATAAAATACTAATTTAATAGTTTTAGGTAGATTTTATGTCTCCGTTATTAATCAACATAAATTTATTAGTATGATCTTGCAACTAAATTAAAAAAAAACGTCATAAAATGTGCATGTTCATCTAATATGAAAATGAAAAGTTACATACGTTAATTGCAATGCTACTTAATATCAAATACAACTATAAAAAATTTCAAACACATAAATTATATTATATGAAATGTCAAGTATTACAATATGAGTTTTCAACCTAATATTTGTTGGAGGACAATTTACACATAAAATATTGTTTCATCACTTTAAAACATTAACATTGTGTTGCCAAGGCATTACACATGAATTCACCAAATCTAAAGAATTTATCATCATTTTGTATGTGTGTGCCTTATGCAGGATATTGGATTCAAGGATATCACTAGACTGATTCTCCTCTCTCTCTTTCTACATTTGTTGCTCTAGTGTTATTGTTCTCCTCTTTCTTCAATTTGTACTTCTTACCATGAATACTAAGTTCCTCTTCTGAAAATGAAAGAAGATACACTGCAGAGTATATGACATGAAAGATGATGAACAATATAATATAAACTAAAGTATACTATAAATTTTTTATAGAACATATACCTCAACGTCGGAAATATCAATCCCATTTCCCCCATAGAAAAATGGGAAATTCAAACAAGTTTTCTTCAATTGGATAATAGTGGCCATTATGTTGTCAAATGACCTCTATAGACAAAAAAATTAAAATGTCACCACAGATTAGAACACCTTAGGAACTTATTATTCTACCTTTAGGAAAATATTAGGCACAATCACGACAACTAAGTTACATGCTAAAAGTCTTAGTTTGTTGATAACTTGCAAAAACAAATGTGAAGAAAAAAGACAACATATAACAAATAATGTATGACAGTTGGCTGGAAAATTGCATCATATAATAATTGCAAATGTAAAGCCTCATTAAAGTGAGCCCACTTTAGACAATTCTTAGGTAAATATTTAGCACACTTTGGACAATTATTAGTTGGATGAGCACAATTTTGATCATCTACAACATAAAAAGATCCTCTTGAACGACAAGGTGATATCCTTGGAACTAGAATTTGTAAACGTGGTCAACTTCAAAAAAGGTGACATAATTAGGAGATATTTACATTTTTCTAATTGTTGAAAGGAGCAATTAATTTATTAGTTGAACCAAAACCATCATTGGAGAGATACATAAATAATGATATAACCATAATGGAAATGTGATATATCTAAGCAACAATAGAGAAAAAAAATAGAATTGAAAATGTTGTAGGTTTTAACCTTGTACATAAATTACTTGCATATAAATTCTAAAAACATAAAAATAAACAAAGGCGAGAAGATATAACATAAAACAAATATACACAGATATTTTCCCCTGGATCCTAAAACTGGGACTACCAGATTGATTTTTCATTATGTTCCTTTCAATGTTACAATACATATATATACATTCCTAAGCACCCATAAACCCCAATCCATTAACCCTAGATTAGAACGTAACCATAGCTCCCTTGACCGGATCTACAAAATACCATGGACCGAAAACCATCGCGCCCAAAACCATGCACAAAACCATAGGTATGTTTTCCCACCTAATATAAGGTCCAAAAACAATTTTGTAAGGTGCTTCCCCCCCCATCCCTGCACATCAGTACAACGAAGGGGTGGCTCGCCCCCACACCCCCCCCACCCCTATGATTGGTACAATGAAGGGGTGCCTCCCCCCTGCCCCTAACCCCCCGATTTCACTACTAGGCCTATTCATAGAAAGAATATAACAAAAACCAACAAATGCTAAAGTCATCTCAAGGGAAGGCATGGAATCAAACTATCAAGGATCTTTGTAACAATGATGCTTACTTATATGAGCACACATAAACCAGCTACAACATAAAATTCCCTTTTGAACTACAAGGTTCCCATCATACGACCAACGTGAAACACTTCATTCATACTATCAAGGATCTTTGCAACAATCACGTTCACTTAGATGAGCACACTTGAACTATCTACAACATAAAATTCCCTTATGAATAGTAAGGTGGCCATAAACACACACCAGAACACTTAATTATAACTAAGGTGCCCTAGGTAATGCACTTGTCTATATATAATATATATAATAATATATATATTATATATATAAGTATATATATATTATATTAAATAATATATATATTATATAATTATATATATATAACCAGAATAAGATGTGGTTACTAACAAATTTCAAGGATCTTTGCAGCTTTGATGCTTAGTTAGGTTAGCACACTTAAATTATCTAAATCATAAAATGCCCCTTTGAATTGTAAGGTGGCCACAATATAACCAAGACAAAACAATTCATTATAAACTAAGAGTGCCCTAGGTAATGCAATCCATTTTTTTAACAATAAATATACCAGAACAAGATGTAGTTACTCACGAAGTTGAATTTGCTTCTATTATGAAAAGATATAAATGCCCAAAAAAATAAAATGTAAAACCTTAGTAATATGAGCACACTTTTGACAATTCTTAGGGAAATGTTGAGCACATTGTGTCCAATTCTTAGTTAGATGAGCACATCTTGGATTATCTACAACATAAAAATATTGTTTTGAACTATAAGGTGATATCCCTAGCACCAAAATTTCTAAATGTTTTCAACTTTTAAAAGGTGGCATAATTAAGGTGATATTTAGAATTTTATAATTTTTGGAGGGAGAAATATATCAGCTGAACCAAAACCATCATTTCATAGATACATAAAAAAGGTATAAATGCAAATGCTAAAGTCGTATTAAGGACATGTGGAATTAAGGGCAAGTGTGGAATTATATTATCAAGGATCTTTGCAAAATTGATGGTTATTTATATGAGCAGACTTAAACTATCTACAAAATAACATTCCCTTTTGAACTACAAGGAAAACACAATAAAAATAACATGAAACACTTCATTTAGACTTTCAAGGATCCTTGCAATAGTGCTGCTCACTTAGATGAGCATACTAAAACTATCTACAACATAAAATTCCCTTTTGAACTGTAAGTTTTCCACAATACAACCAACATGAAGCACTTAATTATAAATTAAGAGTGCACTAGGTAATTCAATCCACTCTTTTAATATATATGTTGAAAATTGTCAGTTATGGGATGAATTTCCTTAAATAGAATATAATTTTTTACCTTTCTAAATTGATTTCTAAAAATAGAGAGTATTGTCTATCTTTGTAACCATGACTTTCTAACAATATTAAATCACCTTCCATCAATTCATAATCATATTTACATGATGGAAATTCACTTAACTTGTCCTAAGTCAATCTCAATTGTTTAATTTCTAACTTAATCATAATCATTATTATTATTACATTATCTTCTTTATGATATTGCTATATTATTATTAAAAGGAAATCAAAGTCTCTCAATCATGAGACTCAATCATGTCATATGTAATTCCCCTCAATTAATGCATATGCTGCTCTTCCTCTATTAATGTACTCATTTTTCTTTTGCATTAATGCTTGCTTACACACTTTTGACTAGTCATAAAAAGGTTCCTCTTACACCTATTTAATGTGTAAGTTACACTCCTCTCCTTTATGGAATAAGTTACACTCCTATTTTGGTGTATGTAACTCCTCTTCAAGGAATAGGATTTACTCCCTCATGAATTTGATCTCATTGCTCTTCCTATATATTTATGCATCTCATCCTTACTTGAGACACTTACTTGTGTTTGTGAGAGGAGAATTCAAACTTGAGAAAGAGAGAGTTGGAGTGTCTAGAGGAAGATTGAGAGAGAAAGAAAGAGAGTATTGAAGAGCAAGAGAATATCTTGGAGAGCCAAACTGATTTACTGTTTGCATCAGTTATTGCTGTTAGAGACCTTCATCAAATTTGGGTGAACTTCTTCATTCTCTCATTGTACTTTGTATCTCTGCTAAATAATTGATTTCTAATAGAAGAAGAATTTGACTGGGCTTTCCCCTTGTGGTATTTTCCCTCATCATTGACCTAACTTCTCTATGTCTCATTGAGTTATTGGATGTCTTACATTGTGCATGTGGTTTATATGATTTATGTTCTATCCTCAATTACTTAACTTATTTTGCAGCATAAAGAAGTTATGGATTTAAGTGATTGTAACAACATAGAACATCAAATTTTCAACATGGCATTAGAGCTCTGGTGAAGACAAGCTTCATTTCCGACTCTCTTTCTGCTGCCATATCTCTTGTTCTCTGCTCCATTTACAACTCTCTTTTTGTTGAAATATAGCTTGTTTTCTACTCCATTTTTAGCTCTCTTCTACTGAAACATATCTTGTTTCCCTCTCCATTTGCAACTCTCTTTCTATTGGAATATCTCTTGACATCTTCTCCATTTGCAACTCTCTTTCTATTGAAATATAGCTTGTTGTCCACTCCATTTGTAGCTCTCTTTCTGTTGAAATATAGCTTGTTTCTCGGTCCATTCAAAAATTATTTTTTTATTTCTACTTTCTTCTCATTTTATTCTGAAATTTCTCCTCCCTTTTGACGCTAAAACATCTCATTTGCATTTGAAATATCTCTTGTTGTCCCTCTCTATTTTCTACTGAAATTTTGAGCAGATCAAGATGTTGTCCTCTTAATTTAAGAATGGAGAGAAGTTGGTTGATGCTTCAAACTTCTTCCCTTTCAAGGCCAAATTGGATATTACTCTTGAGGAACATGATGTTCTAGAGTATGCTGAAGGAGAGGTAGTAGAACCAACTGAAAAATCCAATGTTTTTATCAAGGCTAGATACAAGAAAGGAGAAGTCAAGACTAAAAATATTGTCCTTGACTCTCTTGGAGACCACCTCATAACTTATGTATGAAATTTGAGGAAAGCTAAATAAATGTACAGAAAGCTGATTGGAATGTCTGAAGTGAACAACTTGAGCCAAATTATTTCTCTAAAGAATCAACTCAAGGATGTTAAGATGAACATAAGAGAAGTCGTTCAAGCATACTTCATGAGGATATAAAAAATAAAATATCATTTTTCAACTCATGGTAAAGTTTTTTCTAATAAACAAATGGCATTGATTTCACTTGGAGGTCTTCCTTCTTCTTGGGAAAATTTTATTACTACCATCAATAATAATGACTACAATTTTCCTATGTTTGATGAGCTCCTGGGTAAGTGCAGCCAAGAAGAAGCCAAAATTATTTCCAGAGGGAGAATTCCCAAGCATGATAAGGCATAACCTACTGTCTTTGTTGTACAAGAAAAAAAGAATAAAACAAGAAGAGGAATGCTTTATTCTAGAAAGTATGCTCCCAACAACTCCTCCCAATGGACCAGAGACATATTGAAAGTCTAATTCTACAATTGTTGCAAGCATGGCCACTATACTCGTGATTATTAAGAAAAAAATAGCATCAAAATACAACTTCAACAAATGCTCCAAAAAATCTAATTACCTAATAAGAATAGAAGCTCCTTTTTCTCACAGAGGAAATTATCATTCCTCAAGGAAACAAAGGTATGATAATAATGAAATTAAGACTCAATCAGAGTACTTTCTTATTTCTTCTCTTTATAGCTCATCTCCTGCAGGTTCTTATGTAGTTGGTTGGTTGATATTGGTGATTAAAAGAATTTTATGGTTTACATAGAAGTACTCTCTAATCTAGTTGAGAGGGAGACAAATTTGAAGATCATTCTTGGAGATAACTCTACATATCCCATAAAGGGATCAAGTTCCATTTCTTTCCATCTGGATCAAGGTAAAAAATTGACTCTTCAAGAAGCTTTATATGTACCTTGTTTAAAGAAGAATCTTATGTCCATATCAGCTTTAGAAGATAAAGGAATGAAAGTTTCTTTCATAAATGGTAAAGTTCTCACTTGGTCATAGAGATTCAACATGAGAGGTTCCATCACTCTAGGATCTAGATGTGAAGGCATATACAAAATCAATGGAAGGCCTATTCATGCACAAATCCATGTCATCAATCATCAAGGTGAACTTTGGCACTGACTATTTGCTCAATTGCCCCACAAATCATTACCTCATGTGATAAATATGGTTTCTAGAATGCCATAAATAAGATCTGATTCTGATGGCATTTTCTAAGGATTCGCAATAGGAAAGAAAGTGAAGGGACAATTCCCTTCAAGAAAAAGTAGAACCATTCAGGTATTTCATCTTGTACATTCTTATTTTTATAGACTAATTCCTATAACTTATCATGGTTGTTACTTGTATTATATTATCTTTGTGAATCATTTTTCTTGCAAAACATGGATTTATTTTATGAAAAATAAAAGTCGAGCTTTTAACATGTTCAAAGATTACAAATCTATAGTAGAAACAAAACTAGAAAGTAGATGAAAATTTTCAGATCTGACAATGGAGGAGAGTTCACTTAGAGTGATTTCATTGAGTTCTCCAAAGAAGTTGGAATAAAAAAATATATCATTGTACCATATAACCTAGAAAAAATGGTGTGGTTGAGAGAATGAATAGAGATATCATGGAAGCAAAAAAAGTTATGTTGCATGATCAGAAATTGCCAAAGTTTGTACAGGGAGAAGCTACGAACACAACTGTCTATGTTCAAAATAGATCTCGTCACCATGCCTCAAACAAAAAGACTCCTGAAGAAGTCTCCACCAGAAAAGACCCCTAAGTTGGGCACCCAAGGATATTTGGTTTTCATGTCTACTTCCATGTCCCAAAAGTGAAATGGAAGAAGTTGGAAGATTTAAGTAAGAAAGGTATGTTTGTTGGTTACTCAGAATACTCAAGCTTACATAATATATTCTACTATAATATATAATCTTATATATATATATATATATATTATATATAAATATATATATATATATATATATTATATATATATATATATATATATTATAATTTTGAAGGGATGTAACATTTGATGAAGATGTAGCTCTTAGAAAACCAAGAGGCACTCATCTTCCTCCTACTAATGTTGATAGTCAAGATGATGTATTTGAAATACCAGAATATCCTGAAGTTGAAACTAATTTTGTTGATGAACCCATGGAGCCCATGGATCCTTCAGATCCTCCTCGATGTGATCCCCCTTATAAAAGGATACCTTCATGGATTTGTGACACACTTCAAGATGTTGATAAAAATGCTACCTCGATAGGAAAATTCAGAGAAAGAAACAAACTTTATCAGTTCCAAGGATATGTTGCAGCAATGAGAAACATTATTCAAGTTGAACTGTGCAATTTTGAATAAGTTGTAAAGGCTCAAGTGTGGAAAGATGCAATGGCTGAAGAATATGAATCCATCATTAATAATGATATATGAGAAGTGGTTCCAAGACCCCAACGTCAATCCGTTGTATCTTCTAAATGGTTTTATAAAATTAAACATGGTGTTGATGGCATTATTGAAAAATATGAAGCCAGATTTGTGGCTATAGATTTCTCTCAGAAAGAGGGAACAAGCTATAACAATTTTTTTGTGTTTGTTTCCCATTACACTAGCATCTGATCTATTCTAGCTCTAGTTTCTATCCAAGGATGATCTCGTCACCAAATTGATGTGAATACTACTCTTTTGCATGGCTTCTGTTAGGTTCCTATAATAATAAGGATCATAATTTTGAATTGACTATGTTAAATCTTGTAATATTGTACATACCTTTTCTTTTCTGCAAAAAATTTCCCATATTAAAAAATCTAAGGAGGGTATGTCCTAAGAAAATAATCAAAGGACAAAAAGGAACAAAGATCAAAAAAGAATATTAAATATGAACCCCACCAAAAGGAGATAAAAATAGATCATGAAAGTGTGCACATTCAAATGCCACTCCTCTTAGTTTACTTTTTGCAAATAAGATTATGTGCAATTTGTCAAAATGCCACAATGCTGGATAATCAAATAGTTTAATCTTGACTCATTCACGATTTAAATTTCATGTTGATAGATAGAGAATAAAGATCTACCAAAACTATTTAACCTTGGTAGACCAGTAGTTAGGTAGGGAATGAAAATGAGCTCATCAATTTAATCTGAGCCATTGGAAGTTATAAGGTTAGAATTAGATAGTTTTCTTATCAAAAGAAAAGGTAATAAAAGGTCAACAAGCACAGATTCACCCAGAAGAGAAAATTTTAGGGTAAATAGAGGGTAGGTAGAAAAAATGTTGCAAATACAGAAGGTTGCTAAGTCAAAATCGCATTTATCATGCTTAAGCCTATGTTTCATGTGCAGGAGGAAATGTGAGAAAAAAATAATATTCACCAATCTTCTTTACTAATTTTCCCTCATTTCACTACACCCCCACATACTTATTTCCTAATTTCCCCATTATCCCTTCATTACTTATAAATACCCCTTTCCCCTCATTTTGACCTTTACAAATTGGTTTCACACATTTCCCTAGAAATTACCCTTCAAAAATCATCCCCCCTTCCCAAAACCCCTTTCCCTAGTGTGAAACCCATTCCCCATTACAAATATCAATTTCCCCCCATATTAATTTCCCATTCCTACCCAAAAACTCCCTTATCCTAAGCTTTTATGCGCTCGCATTATGTAATTAACATCCCCCACTTCATCTTTCCCCGATACCCTTTTTAACTCACCAACCCTTGGTACAGTTAGAAAAACGCTGCACATAACCCATAGTCCCACCTTTATTATCCCACTGCTTATATTAAATCCCTACATTATTTACTAATTAATTACAATTATTTGTAATTAAATCCCGAGCCCCACCAACCACTTTCCCAATTCCATTTGTGCAAATCAACAGCATGATATCCCTTTGATCTCCTACCCCAATATCAGATGGTGTACATCCATATCATGTGGATTCATTGTCCGAATGATAACAACTTGATAGCATGTGAGATTCCCAGTTTTTCTTGGGCACTATTATGCTATGTGGTGGCGCTAGGTTAGATCACGTTCTCATGAAAAATATCAACCGCCATCCAAAAGTGGTGCCATGGTGCATAACACCACCTCCCAGCCTAAACCAAAAACTTCCCACTGTTAATTTAATTATTTATGCACCAAGATGTGACCATTACCCATTAAAAGGCTGAAAAAGCCCCAAATTTCTCTTTTCACTCATTTTTCACTACAAACTGCTTCTTAGCCATTTGCGACACCCTGAACCACTGTGACCAATTTCAACACCTTCTACCACCTGAAGGTGCTTTGTATACCCAATTGAAACAACCAGTTGATAATTGAAGCCACAATACCTTCTGCATTCACCACTGGACCCAGTCTACATGCCAAATTGCCAATTTCTAGGTATTCTTGGAAGAAACCAGAACGATCTATGAATTTGAAGACACACAATTTTAATTGAAAGGTTAATTAATTGAATTAATTAAAAAACTTTCATAAATTGAAGAGAAACCTACTATACACCCTAGACCCTATTTCACAGACTGTAACTACCCTCCCACTGTACCAGAGGTTCTAAACCTCACTCTTGAAACCTCTAAAAGCCTTGTTCAATTCAGTAAACCCAATTATGGCTTCCCAAACCTCTATAGACGTGAGACCTTTACAAACCCCTCACCTGGATATCGACCACCTTGCATTAGTAGACCGAGACTTTCAAATCACGGACACTGCTTCCCCTTCCTACCTTCTAAAGCTCCACTACTGGAGTAAGGATAGATTTTTAAACTAGGATGATGATATCCACCTTTGGGAATCCAATTGGCCCAAGTATTTGTTCCCAAAAGTTCACCCATTCCTAGAAATCATTCACTTTTTCCAAGCTTGCTACATTCGTAGTCAAAGAGCCATTGTCACCCTTGACTAGCAAGTTTTGTTCACCATCACTGCAGAATCCATTAACCAAATGCTGCAAGTTCAACCAAGCCCAAATGAGACCCCACTTTCTATTGAAGGCTTGCTTGACCTCTATACCAAGTTATACCTTCCCAGGTTAACCCAAAATTTCCAAATCTTCATCATAGAGGAGTGTCATACTCCTAAATAAAATCCACCATATATTTCCACCATTTTTTCTGAGAGAGGTTGACAAATCATAACCATGCTTTCCTGCATTTTAGGCTACACCTCTCATGTACACGTGGATGAGGTTGTTCTTTCCTTCCTCTCCATCTTCTTCCCAGGCAATCCTCCTACTATAATGTACAACTATGCTCAGTTCATAGCAGATAGAATGCATGAACAATTCACCAGACTACCAAATGAGAGAGTTTTCAAGTATTCTTCAATTTTATTTCATATGTTCTTGTACTACCAGTCAGACAAATTCCTTGTCAACATTCAAAAGTTAGACACCAAAGGAAATCCTAGATCAATCATTTATTGGACACTATTGATCCAAAAGTACTCCACTATATTTACTTCTAAAAAATTCATTGATTCATTTTTTCATCCTGTCATAAACCTGCTAACCAGTAGCTATCAGCCTAGGATCAGTCAGGAAATGAAAAGGGTTTTATAGTTGTCCAAGAATAGTAAAGTGGGAGATTGGTATCTGTACTAGAACCACATAGAAATAAGTATATATGGATGTCAACTCCCCCCCTACAAACTACCCAAATACCTCCCCATGAGGATATTTGCAGTAGAATACTTTAGGTAGATTATAAATTCTAATGAAGTCAACTTCCTATCAGCTAGGAAGAAAACTCACTTCAAAATTAAAAACCAATTGGGCCCCTTTATTTGCAATAATAGGGAAGTTGGACCAGAGACATATAAGATTCTACAACAAATGAAATTCAAGAATAGTTTTATGTGGCAATATGAACCTCATGGAGTCATACATAAGCTAAGGCTTAACATCAAATTGCGCCCTTTCATACATCATCTTAGACCAGACATTAAGAGATTTGCCAACCAGTCAGAATGGTTGGAAAGCAATTTGAAATACATGGACAATACTGTAGTTGATGCGGAGAATACATTAATTTATGTAGAAAAATATATTGATACAAGTTTCTTCCTGCAGGTTCCAGAATTAGGAGAACCAATGAATATTCCTCCTATTTTATAGACTCCAACAAATGAAGACAAAAATGCAAAGAGAACTAAGGAAGAAGGTTCTAGTTCAGCCATGGAAACCACGGATGAACAATTTGAGATCAGTTACAAGAAAGGTCCACACTTAGTTCTGTAACTGAACAGGAAGACACCATTGACTCAATGGAAATCACTAACACTAACACAATGGTGGGAAGAAGCAAAGGTCCATTAGCTTCAGAAGAAACACACCAGCCCTCAACATCAAACACTTAACTTATTGAGAAACAACTCAGTATGGATGTCTCTTCATTCACTAGGCCTATGGATAAAGAGAAGGATGTCAAATATAAATACAAGGAAATTAAGTTGAGGAATGAAAAATTGAAGGTTAAGACTTATGGCTAATAATTCAAGTAGATACCTGAAAATCAAAACACGTTGATGTCATCCTTTGACAGCAAAACAAGAAAAATGCAGATGACATTCGTTCAATGTACAGTACATGAGCCAAAAGCATCAACAGACTATAGATTTTGAAGTTTTTTCCAGGGATTTTCATCCCCTTGACCAAATTTAGTTTCATAAATAGGCAGGTGAAAATATCTATTCCACCATGACCAATAAAGCTATGACTGCACATAAGTTTCAAAGTTCATTGGATAATATCACTGCTCAGTACAAACTTAAAAAGGCCTCCTTGCAGGCCAAGGACAATAGAACCAAGTCACTAGAATACTTGGTGATTGAGCTTTGACATGATCCCAATGATGTCAAGGCTGCAGAGAAGTTGATAAAGAAAAAGAATGAGAATATTGCTATTCTCAAAGAGAAACTGAAACTACCTCATTTAGAGCACCAACAGACAAAAGAGGTCTTAGAAACTCATCATAAGGAAATGATGGACCTTGTTCTCCAACTAAATGATAAATTGAAGGAAATGGAGAAGCCGTTTGACAACTTGATCAAATATAGCTGAAATAGACAAGCCTTGAGACTACCATTGCCACTGCCATTCCAACAGTCACTATAGTAGTACCATCCACCTTGGTAGCTTCATTGGCTCCTATAGCTCCACTGGCGACAACACTACCAACTGCCACAACATCTACATTAGCAACAAGTTCAACAACAATCGTAGCTCAGCTAGGTAATGAGGCAAGTAAATTTCTCAAGGCAATGAAAGACATGTCTATTTAGACCACAAAAATAAACGAGCTTAAGGAAAAGATAACCAGTCTAGAGAGTGATAACAAGCTTGCACATATTATACACAAGGAAGAAGTTTAGAAGTCAACTAGGTTGACTGAAAGAATGAAGAGCTTGGAGAAAGTATTAACGTTAAAGGAGCCACTTGGCCAAGCTAAGGATCGGTTATGGGTCAATATCATTGACTTTGTTAATAATATTTGGCCATCCATTCAAGTAACTTTTAAAAAAATGACTTAGTGAAAGAGGCTACAGAAGCCATACAAAGAGTTAGGGCAAAACTGGGAAACATGGCAAAAGAAGCCACCAGAATCATCCATTTCGTTAACTCCAAAAAAAAAAATATGAATTGCAAGAGCTGGAGGTACTTGACAGGACTGGCACAATACTAGAGGTAAAAAAAGGTCCTCACCAAGAGGAATTTTATGATGAACCTTGAGGATAAGTGCCAAACCATGCAGTTGGCTATAGACAGGTTCATGGTTAAGTTTTATTTTTTGAGGCAAAAAGGTCTACCAAATCTCTTGGTGATAAATGACAAATTGATGTCATAGGAACACTATGATAGAAGGATAATAGAGGTGGAAAGGGATCGGGTAAATACTTAATCTATGAAGGGGATGCCTACTAGAAAGGTTCAATATCAAACATTTGAGAACCTTTTCTACCTCCAGCATGAGGTAAAATACATTTTTGTGAACAGGCCCAGTTTTTCCAAGTATACAAAAGTAGATGAAATTTATAGGAAAATTGTAAATATTCAATTACCAGATGCAGACACATGGGAAAAGTTAAATGTCCTGCTGTAAAAGTCTACAGTAAAAGTGAAAATAGCATAGTAGAAGAACAGTGACAGATCAGCTAGGCAAAAGTGTATTAGCTGAAAGGCCAAAGTAAAAGGAAAAACCAGCGTGAAGACCAATAGCACGGTAGAGAATAAACAACAAAATATCAAAGCATAAAGACAACACAACCAAATAAATAGGGACAACATACAATAGTTGAATATCTGTCTCTATCTTCTTGCATGAAGATATTTCTTTCTCCTAAATTAATTCCCAAGATAGTTTGGGATATTTTGTAAATTATTTTTATAAATACTTCATAATTTAAAGTATTGAAAGGTGGATTGCTAGAAATTTGTAGAGTTGTATTGATCAGAAACCTGAGGGTTATTGTACCAATTTTCAAGTCAGTAGACTGAACTGAGTAATAAAAAGATTGCATTACAAGATTTATGTGTTGAGCTATTACAGTGAATTATTTTCTTTGTCAAATTTGTTATCTTCTTATGTATTACACAAACTTACATGCTATCTAAAGTGAATGAATTAACTGGAAATTTATCTCATAATTTGTTTAAGTACACTTTGTTTTGAACAATTGATCATTTCTATGTTTTCTTCTGATATCTGAATTCGAGAATCCTTAATTTCTCTCCCATCTGGGTTGACCTCTTTCACTTCTTTCATTATCCAGCCTAAGGAACCCTTAGTTGCTCCTTGGATCCCATTGAAACCAACTTCATCATTCCAGCCTTAAGACTTGAAATTACTCAGCTACCTTCCCCTATAGACACTAGTTTTAGAACTTTCTCCAGTCATGTTTGTCTTGACACTTGACTCGATAGCCCAATGGTAAAAGACATACCTCTACCCATCTATGTCAGTGATCTCACCACCACATCCAAATCAAAACCCAAGTACAATTATAACTAGTCTAAAATCAAATAACTAAAACAAAGTTAAATCATAAAGAGAGAGCCCTCTCTGAGAATTAGGAAGGCTAGATACTAATCTCAAAAGTAGATTTGTGGTTACCTCTAATCATTTCTTTCTTAACATCTCTAGAGAAATATTAGAGTGATAAAAACTTCATTAAAGAAGAATTATTTGTGTAGCAACCACAAGGCTTTGAAGTACATGATCCAAAATCTCATGTGTGTAGGCTAAAGAAATTTGGCTATGGTTTGAAGCAAGATCCAAGAGATTGGTATGCTTGCATAGATAACTTCTTGATGAAGCTTGGTTTTACTAGAAGCAATGCAAATCTAAATATTTACTTTAAGAGAATCCAAGATATGCCTTTTATTTTGGTATTGTATGTTCATGATTTATTTCTAACGAGTAGTGAACCTCTTATTCTCCAGTGTAAGAGGGAGTTGGCCTCTAAATTTGAAATGAAAGATCTTTGTTTGATGCACTAATTTCTAGGCCTGAAGGTATGGCATAAATCTATTGGGATTTTCCTTTCTCAAGGAGAAAATTATGTTGTCAAACTACGACAAAGGTTTGGCGTGACTTGGTGTAATTCCATGAATACTCCAATGGAAATGAATTTCAAAAGTCTTTGTAGTAAATTTGCGGGACCTTCTTTGGTTAATCCTTCTAATTACCATCAACTATTTGGGTCACTAATGTTATAAGTGAACACTAGACCAGATAAATTCTTTGCAGTCAATACTTTGAGTCAATACATGATTAAGATTGATCATGCACATTGAGTTTTTACAAACCATGTGTTGAGGCACCTGAATGGGACCATCATCCTTGGATTGAGATATATTATCAAAGATGTAAGGCTACATGGATAATATGATGTTGATTAAGCTAGTAACTTCACTGACAGAAAGAGCATATCAAGTTGTTGCTTCAGCGTAGGTTTTTCCATGACACTTTGATGATACGAAAGAAAAATTGTTCCCTTAGCATGAATCAAGAAGAATATATTGTTGTTAGCATGCCTAGTTGTGAGGTAGTATGGCTAAGGAATATCTTTGGAGAGATGTTTGAGCAAGTATTGAATACTACAAAAAATTACTATGACAATAAGAGTGGTATTCGACTTATTGAAAATCTCGTGTTCTGTGACATGTCCAAACATAGTGAGATAAAATATCACTATATCTATGATATGGTGCAAAGAGTAGTAGTAACACTTCATTATGTATCAAATAATGACAAGATCGCCAACATTCTTACCAAGCCTTTACCCAAAGGAAAATTCTTGGATTTTAGAAATCATCTTGGACTAATAGATGTGACCCTTTCTAGAGATGGTGGCCATGGATGATAAGCCTTCGATGTGCAAGATCCTTTTCGTGACTTGACAAGTGGATCCTCCCAAGTAGTGATGAGCCTTGGATGAGTGACATCCTTGTCATGTGTTGACAAGTGGATCCCCTCAAGTTGGGATGAGCCTTGTATAAGCAAGATTCTTGTCATGTGCTAACAAGTGGACCCCCCTAAGAAATGATGAGCCTTAGATGTGCGAGATCATTTTCATGTGTTGACAAGTGGATCCCCCCAAGTGTGTATAGGGTGATCGATGTATTTCCCTATGATTTGTCTTGTTCATTACATTGTAACATCATTGTTCCAAAGCATAGATAGAAGAGATCCTTGTATCAAAAAGAAATATCTCCCTAGCTAAGAGGGAGTTTTGAAAAGTGACAGCTATGGGATAAATTTCTTTGAATATAATTTCATTTCCAACCTTTCTAAAGTGACTTTCTCAAAATAGAAAGCCATGACTATCATTCCAGTGATGACTTTCTAACAATAGTAAATCACCTTCCATAATTTCATAATCATATATACGAAATGGAAACTCATTTAACTTGTCCTTCATAAATCTCATTTTTTTAAATTTTAACTTAATCATCAATATTATTATTATTATTATTACACTCTTTATTATCTTAATATATTATTATTAAAAATAAATTCAAGTCTCTCAATCATGAGACTCAATCATGTCATATGTAACTCCCCTTAATTAATGCATATGTTACTCTCTATCTCTTAATGGATGCCTTCCTCTCTCTCTTTAATTCTATTATTCAGCTCTTACACTTCTTTCATGTGTAAGTTACACTCCTCTCCTTTATGGTATAAGTTACACGCCTATTTTGGCATATGTAACTCCTCATCAAGGCATACGAGTTACTCCCTCAAAAATTCAACCTCATTTATCTTCATATATATTTGTGCCTCTCATCCTCACTTAGCAAACTTACTTGTGCTTGTGAGAGGAGAATTCAAACTTGAGAAAGAGAAAGTTGGAGAGTCTAGAGGAATATTGAGAGAGAGAGAAAGAGAGTCTTGAAGTGCAAGAGCATGTCTTGGAGTCCCAAAGTGATTCAGTGTTTGCATCAACTATTGCTATGAGAGATCTTCTTCAGATTTGGGTGAACTTTTTCATTCTGTCATTGAACTTTATATCTCTATTAAACAATTGATTTCCAACAAAAGAAGATTTATTTATTTATTTATTTTTATTTTTATTTTTATTTATTTTTATTTTTTTTAATTTTTTATTTTGATTTTTTTTGTTTCAGTTTTCCTTTTGTGGTTTTTCCCTAGTCATTTACTTAAATCTAGTATCCATTGAGTTCTTGATTTTCCCCATTGTGAATATGTTTTAGGTTTATGTTCTATCTACAATTACATTGACTTATTTGTAGCATAAAAAAGTCAAGAATTTAATGATTCTAACATCTAGAAGTTCATCAATTTTCAATAATCTATCTATCTAATCGATATATATATATATATATAATATATATATATATATATAAATATATTATATATATATAATATTAATATATAAATATATATATATATATATGATATAATATATATATAACCTATACGAGATGTAGTTATTAATGAAGTTGAATTTGTTTCTATTGTAAAGCAATATAAATGGCAAAAAATGAAAATGTAAAGCCTCATGAATATTAGCACACTTTGGATTATCTGTAGAATAAAAACACCATTTGAACTACAAGGTGATATGCCTGGCACCATAATTTGCAAATGTGGTCATCTTAAAAAAATGTGACATAATTAAGGTGATATTTTCATTTTTCTAACTGTTGGAACGAACAATGTATTAGTTGATCCATACCATCATTGGAGAGATGCATAAATACTGATATAAGCACAATGGAAATATGATATCTCTATGTAACAACAAACCAAAAAAAAAAGGAAATGCAAATGCTAAATTCATCTAAAGGACAGGTGTCAGGCTATCAAGGATATTTGTAATGATGATTGTTGCTTATATGAGCACACTTAAACCATCTACGACATAAAATTCCCTTTTGAACTACAAGGTGGCAACAATACAACCAAAATGAAACATGAAGCACTTCATTTAGACTATCAAGAATATTTGCAATAACTTTTCTCACTTAGATGAGCACACTTAAACTATCTACAACATGAAATTTCCTTTTGAAATGTAAGGTGTCCACAATACAATCAACATTGAACACTTCATTTAAACTAAGAGTGCCTTAGGTAATGTAGTCCACTCTTTCAATATATATATACACTAATGAATTTCAAGGATTTTTGCAACAATGATGCCTGGCATGGAGGAACCAGGAGTGGGCATGGAAACCGAGACTGTAATTTTTAATTAATTTATTGTAGGTGGAACCATGATTGGGTGAAGTTCTCAATAGGGTGAAATTTTTTGCAGTGTCCAAATTCGACAAATTTTATGTCGATCTTACACCTCCCAACGACACGAACCTGATGGTGCAGTTAGTTTTCTGATTTGAGTAGATGATTTGTAGAGGACTTGGAGGATAGAATCTTTGAGGAATCTAAGGGGAATCTAAAAGATTCCTTAAGCCCCAAATTCTCACTTTCTCAGAATTCAGAAATTTGACTGTTGATTTTGCACTATTTAACACCACAAATCTGTTAGTGTGTTCAGATTTTCCATTTTCTCATTTCATTTTTCAACCACTTTTCTAAGTGGAGTGCAGGTGCCAGAATTCAACATGCAAGTAGTCTTTCCATGCGATTTAGCACAATGAGATGGATGGTTCGACCAACTTCAACAATTTGACATCCTTTTCTTCAAATGGGCTTAGGACATGAGGTATATGCAATGTGTTCATGTACTTCTTTTTGCTATGCATTGTGCTGCACAGATCCTTATTTGATGTTTGATGTGGGATCCTATTTCTTAGTTTTCTCATGATTCCTTCTTGATGTGATGCACTTGTTGTCATGATTCGTCATGTTTTATTTGGGATTCGCTTATTGTATGCTGATGGGATACTCATGTTGTCGCCAGGTATGTTTACATTGAGATCCCCTGTATGCCATGTTGGCGAGATGCTAATTATCATCATGCATGAGTTTGTGTCATACTGATAGGAGCCCTTTTTGATAGAGAGTTCCTGTAGCGGAACATCTCTTAGAGCCACTCCTGCGTGAGGGCATTTTCCTTATATGATATCAACATCACCGCTTATGTGCATAATCACTATTGACAACATGTAATGTAGTGGCCTACACCATCTTGACGCCGAAGCCTGGAGATGTAGTCCCTCTTAGACGAACTCCATTATCAATAGCCTATGTTTTCATGTGTTGATGAATGTCATGTCCCTCTTATTTACAACATTCAGATGTATTCATTTATGTTCTTTTAAAAATGCAATTTAACACATCACTGAAGTAAAAGGCCTTGGAAGGGTCCTTTGTCACACCTAGACCTAGATCAAGTGGTATCAAATTGGTATTTCCGTGGATGTGAATTGTAAGCATGAACAATGGAACATGCAGTGACGGAGGATGAAAAATTGATATACAAGACCATGCTCAACATTTCCAAAAGAGTGGAAATAATGTATGAGGCTCTACAAAAGGAGACAGAGGAAAATGAGCGATTATAGCTTTAGTGGCGAGCCATGAAAGAGTGCCCTGGAAGAACTAAAGCATAAAAACCAAAGTCTTCAAACATACAATGTTGAATTGAAGATTCGTATACATGCAGAGAAAGAGGAGAAACATAGTCTGCTACAAAAACTGTAACCAAAGGATGAGGCCTTCGAAAAGCTGCAACGTGACCCATGTGAGGTAAAAATTAATTCTATAAATTCATGTATGTGTCTTGATGATGATTTCACTATTTTTGAAAATCATACCACAGGAATTGGCTCCAAATTGTTGAAGAAAATGGGGTATGAAGGAAAGGGCTTAGGTGTTAACATCCAAGTCATTGTCAATGCCATCAAAGTAGAGGAATCACCCTATCAAATAGGACTTGGGTATGTCAGAAAGGAAGTTGGGGAATGTGTCAAGATAACTAGTGAACCACCAACAACAGATGATGATAAGCCATCATCAATTCTTTCCAAATTGACAAAGGAGATAAAAGACGTTGATTTCCTTTCAGTTTCATATTCACATAGCATGATTTCTGTTGGAGATGTGGATATCCCATTTACATGGAGAAACATGAGGCTCCTTACTAGGACGAGGCACGAGGAGGAAAAAGAAATTGGTGTTAATAACCAAGGCATAGCTCAATCATTGGAAGTTGTGGAGAGACCTCAATTTGCAGGCTTGAGATACACCAAGGGAGAATGCTCGAAGGTGTTAGATTCTTTTGAGACATCGTCGAAATCATCGAGGAAAGGGAATGATGGGAACACATCCCCATCATCCCATGGCAATTTCCATTGCAAGGAAAGAGCTGAGGCAAGCTCTCATCACCATAATTATACCAGAGATGGCAAGGAAAGGTATAACTAGTTTTGATATCCGAATCTTCATTTTGATTATAATCATGTTGTTAATGATGGACGTAAAACATGTCACCGAAAAACATGTACCTTTTTTGGATTACATAACCATACATTTTCTAAGTGATGGAATAGAATAGTAGCACACAAAAGGATGAGGCATGAATGACCCTCTCAACTGTAGGTAAAGAAACATGTTAAGCAAATCTAGAGGAAGAAGATGTATTGCAGTCATTGCAACAAAAGTGGCCATCAAAGAGCCACTTTTTGGAGGTGCCATCTAGAGTGGCGCCTTAAAGAAAAAGTGTCGGTTCATGATCTAGGTGAAACAATTGTTCGATAAGAAAAACACCATAGGAGGTGACCCATTCACAGTGATGAGTGAAAAATCGTTTCCAGATATGTTATGTTTTAATGGTCATACTTTTGTAAATCATTTGTTACATTTTAAAATATAAAATTGATTATGTGTGTTCCATCACTTGTTAAGAAACAATGATGTCTAGTATTATTTGGAGTTTCATATTAAACCCTGAAAGTGATGTTATGTTTCCATCACTTGTCAAAACAAAAATGGTTTTTCGCCTTATTGTTGTAAATCATGTATTGCAGTGATGATGTGTTTTCCATCACTTGTTGGAGCAACAATGATATGTTGGCCTTGCTTTCATAAATGGGGTATTGTTTCCATTTTGATGTAAACTAGACCACTGAGAATGTGTTATAAACTCATGGCATGTGTGGGATGCTTGGGTCATTAGTTGGTCATAAAATTCAAGCATGTAATTTGAAAAACAATGTACTAGAGGTTGTAGGTGTTGACTCATCGCTTAAGGTTCTGAAGAACAAAGATGAAGGAGATGGAAGCAAGGCCTTTCAGGACGCTTGTGATGTGGACAAGGTACAGAGAAGTTGCAAATTATTTTTCATGCTTTTGGAGGACAAAAATCTCCTCAGTGGGGACGATTGATCCAGGTAGCTCCAGACACATGCAAAAATCCAAGAGGACTTAGAAAGGCTCAAACATCAAAGTTGTTAGATTGTGCTCAAACTAGGTTCATGTTGAAGATATCATCATCATGATCATGGTGGTGTGAACAATTCATAAAATTGAGTCCATATGCGAAAATTAAAGCTCTTCAAAGTTTGATAAGACTAGGAAAAAGTGGGGCCCACAGCATGCCACATGGCATCCTAGTCAACACATGGGACCTACTAAGTTTATGTGGTGATTGAATGACCACTAAATCATCAACACATGGTGCGCTAACATTTTCTCCTAACCCTGCACAAAATGACAAGAAAATAATTTAAAATCCTATAACAAAACTTAAAAAAAAATATTATTATATAAAAAATCATATGAAAAAAAACTATATAATAACAACAAAAAAACAAAAGTTATTCTATTTAAAATGGGGCATTAAATGAATCATGAAAACGAATATGGATATTAAAAGGATATTGATATGGTTATTAAAGTTCTGGTTATGACATAACCATATGCCCCCTACTTAAAGCTTTACCACCCACCAACGTATAACCATGTCATACATTAATACAAATTTTTCATTGCTTAAAACGAGGCTGGTGGGAGTTGAACCCATGGCTTGTGGGAGGGTCAGCCCCACCCAAATGGTTGCCCCACGATACAAAAAACTTTAATGAACCACGTTGAACCATATACCAACCAACATTGCAATGCCTCCATCTAAATTCCAATGACCTCGTACCATATACGATGGCGACCGGCGAGAGTTATGGGGTACCCCACCTAATGCGGACCCGACCCCCAAATCAAATCAATACAATTAAAAAAAAAATGTGGGTTTTGAAAACTGTAATACATTAAAATGGGAGGGGTGGGGATTGACCACCTGACCTCTCCTCAACTAATGGCTATTATTACCAATGCACCAACCGTGATCTTTGTAAATTCCACCCGAAAATTGATATAAACCCTTTGTTTCATCAATGGAGGCATGGAGGAACCAAGAGCAGGTATATAAACCAAGACTGTAATTTTTTAATTAATTTATTTCAGGTGGAACCATGATTGGGAAAAATTCTCAGGAGGGTGAAATTTTTGCAGTGTCCAAATTGGACAAATTTTATGTTGATCTTACACCTCTCAGTGACACAAACTTGATGGCGTAGTCAGTTTCCTGATTTTAATAGCTTATTTGCAGAGGGCTCAGAGGAGGGAATCTTTGAGGAATTTAGGGGGAATCTAAAAGATTCCTTAAGCCCTAGATTCTCACTTTCTCAGAATTCAGAAACTTGACAGTTGATTTTGCACTATTCAATGCTACAAATCTAATGGTGTGTTCAAATTTTCCATTTCCTCATTCCATTTTTCGACCACTTTTCTAAGCAGAGTGCATGTGTCAGCATTCAACATGCAAGTAGTATTTCCATGAGATTTGATGCAACAAGATGGATGGTCCTACCAACTTCAACAATTTGACATCCTTTTCTTCGAATGGCCTCAGGAGGTGAGGTATATGTAGTGTGTTCATGTACTTCTTTTTTCTATGCATTGTGCTACATAGATATATGTTTGATGTGGGATCCTATTTCGTACTTGTCTCATTATTCCGTCTTGATGTGATGCAGAATCATCTGCGTGATGTACGTTTTGTCATGATTCGTAATGTTTTATTTGAGATCCCTTTGTTGTATGTTGACGGGATACTCATGTTGTTTCCATGTATGTTTGCATCGAGATCCCTTTTATGCCATGTTTTTAGATGCTCATTATCATCATGCATGAGTTTGTGTCTTACTGATAGGAGCTATTTTTGATCGAGAGTTCTTGTAGCGGAACATATCTTCGAGCTACTCCTGCGTGAGGGCATTTTCCTTGTATGATAGCAACATCACCACTTATGTACATCATCACTATTGACATCATTTACTGCAGTGGCCTACATCATCTTGACACCAGGTCCCGGAGAGGTAGTCCCTCCTGGAGGAACTCTGTTATCAATGGCTTATGTTTTCATGTGTTGATGAATGTCGTGTCCCTATTCTTTACAACATCTATATGTATATGCTCGTTTAAAAATTCGATTTAGCACATCACGAAAGTAGAAGGTCTTGGAAGGGTCCTTTGTCACACCCAAACCTAGATCACTAGATGAGCACACATAAACTATCTACAACACAAAATTCCCCTTTGAACTGCAAGGTGGCCACAATACAACCAACACAACACTTCATTATAAACGAAGAGTGCCCTAGGTAATGCAATCCACCCTTTTAATAATAAAAATACTAGAACAATATGTAGTTACTAATGAAGTTGAATTTTCTTCAATTGTAAAAAGATATCAAAGCCCCAAGAAATTTGGAATTGTTAATGCATAAAGAAAGAGTAATTTTTTTTTCCAACTCACAAGAAAATAATCGCATTATCTCCTACTACACTAGCTTGGTTAATATATTTATTCACTAAGTATTATGTTGAAGAGACATACATCCACAATATTTTGAACCTTCTTATAGTTATTCTAGTATAAGTGGAGTCTTGAACCATTGTCATGTACTTGTCCAGAAAGAAAGCTAGACATACAATAGTGTTTCTTCCTAAAAAATGGATGGTATTCTTTCAAAATGCAGAAATAGGGAATGTATAAAGAAGGGCATAGTAAGCAATATTTTTCTTTTGAACCTTTCAGAACCTATAAAAAAAATACCAAGTAGAAATATTTGAATATTAATAAGGATGCTATATTCCACTTTAGCACTACTTCAAGATCACTCTAGCGTGAAAACATTTAATTGGTGCATAATCGTGGACCAAACATTGAGATCACCTAGAGAATTATGTTTATTTCATTTTTGCGTTCTTGTATTAGAAACAATGGATATCATTGTCTCCACTATTTTACATAAGTCGGTTATTGTATTTGTCTCCCCAAGGAAAACTCAAATACAATTACCAAACTCTAGTACAACCAATTATTCTTTTCCATTAATATCTTGAGAGATTGACTCTAGGTATCATGGCTCTAAATTTATCTAGAAGGAAAAAGAATTTAGATTTACCTTCCTTCCATAACTTAATCATGCAAGGTGTGGTGCCTAGATCATGTAAAAACTCCTAAAAAATTATGACATCAAGGTAAAAGAGGAATAGAAACAAACTACAAAAGAAATGCATACCCTTGGATCAATTATGGAAATTCAGAGAAGTTGCATGGATCAATGAAAAGACTCATTTTATACAAATAGTTTTTATTTAGATCATTTACGATTTATACACTGATGATTCCAAAATCTATAGTAGTGAATTAGAAAGAATTTTGTCTCAAAAATATAAATGACATGTGGAGTTTTGTTTCATGTTTGAGCAACCGCATCATATAGAAAAGAGAAAAAAATAATATAAATAGGGCATGAATCTTTGATATCATATGTATGACAAATATAAAACAATCATGATCACATTTAATAACTTTGATTAAAAGGGAGAAATAGTTCACGTTTGGCTAGCCACTATGTTTTAGTTTCTCTACATGTTGGTGACACTCTACAATAATGGCATGCACTTGATGGTGTGGTCTAATAAAGCATCAATACTACACTGTATGATTGAATAATATGAATTAGCAAGGCACTTAATCATGAAAATCAAGGTTTTTCTTCAAAGATTTCTAAAAATTGCATTGCAACCTATTATGAACTTACCAAAGCATAAAGAAAATAAAACTAAATTAAAATCAAAATACATACCATGGTACCATTTGGTACAATCTCTCTCATCTATATAACTCAATATTGAATCTGATGTCTATCCATAGGCCTTGGTATGGTATTATCTCTAGGTTTAGCCATTTTCCCATTCACTTTGACTGGCTCATTTGACTTCTTTGTTTGAGAAAGCCCCATATTTTAACACTTTGCACTATGAAAATCGAAACTTTAAGAAGAATTATGTAGTGATATTTTACAACTCTTTCTCACTAGCATTCATCTATAAAAGAGATTTGCAAGTTTTTTATATATACACCATCTCTAGTCTAGGAATGGCCTACAAAGTCAAATTTCTTTTGCTCGCAATCAATCAATCTTCTAGTTGAACAAGAATCAATCTTAACTGAGGGACTATATAAATAAGGTGCACTACTTAATTTTGAGACTGTATTCTCAGTTGACAGATTGTCATTTGTGCTTTGATTTAGTGGTGCATGTACGTTAGTTACTAGAACATCTAAAACATGCTCATAATTCCTCTAAAAAAAATCCCTCCCTAGACGCTCCTATCTATGGATGGATCAAAGGGGTTTGCTGCACAAATAGAAACTTCAAATGAATAAGAGGGAAAATGAGCACAAGTTCCATCTTCTAGTGGCATAAGAATATCATCCCTGACATCATGATCTTGTCCATTCCTAGAAATAGGTCCTAAAACATCAAATATTTCATCAGCTGCAGGTAGTGATATTGAGCTATTTGAATTATCATTCCCTTTCCGTAAATATCTTAAGTACTTATAAAATTCATCAAATCCATTATAACCATATTCATCTATAATAGGAAGAATCTCACCAAAGGTAATCTGAAACATTAGATCTTTCTCTCAATGATAATAGGTTTTCAACTGTACTATCCTGAAAAAGAGAAGAAGACGTATCTTTCATCATGATATCTTTGTCCCAAGGATAAGGTCTATTCCATGTGTTGCATACATTGAGAAGTTAGCCCCCTTCAGAAGGTATATGATAACTTCTTAATGTTTCTAAAAAATTCTCAAATTTCCTTATGTGTTCCACCATGAAAAAGTGAATGCTAGGCACTACCTAGAATCATAAACAAGAGCTTCCATGTTAGCTAAAGAAAACATAGAAACCTTAACCTCAAGGCAATTTCTCTATGTAATAGCCCTAGTTAAAAAAATCCATGTAAATATAAAAATATAAGACCACGGTCATGGTATACATATTCCAAGTTGAATTGTGGGAAAAGCATCCTAATGGGTGTTCATTTCAGTTTATTATGGTTAAGGAAATTGGAAAAGGCAATGGCAAAGTCTTGGGAAAGGAAAAATGGCAAATTGGCACATTTATGTACGAAAATAATGGAAATTAGGAGAAAAGGAAGGTGAGTGTCATAGGTTGCATGTGAGGAGGAAAATGAAGGAAAATGAAGAAAATAAGGGCCTCATTAATAAAAATATTTCTAAGCATCACTTCGCAAGATTTCACTCAAGCTTGGTCAGTGTAACATTTTTTCAGTTTAGTTTTGGAGCTCTCCGATTATTATATATCTCTCTCTCTCACTCTTGGACACTTATATTTTTCTTGGAGCACTTTGGACTAGCATCAAGAAAGGAAAAGAAGGAAAGAGGAAGGAAGGAGCAAGAAAGGAAGAGCATGATTAAGTAGTTACATCAGGATTCTTTGTAGCTATCATTTTTCATATTTGATTTCTTTGCTATATTTGGAATGCATCATATTTAATGTGGTTCTTTGGTATCATGGCATGGGTTTTCCCAGGTGTGACAATGTTTTCAGCCTAGCCTTGACATTTCCAAATAGCCATGGTGTGATGGGGTTCTCGTGTTTTGGTTGACATGGATTATTGGATGGATTTGAAGCTCAATGAGGTGGATATCTAAAGGAAAGAACACATGGCCTAGTGACCCATAAACAAGACTATGTATTGCAGTAAAACCACTGGCCTACTAACCCCTCAACAAATATGTGGGTTCTGATAAATCTAGGTATTGTGTGTCTTGGTGGGCCTTGGAATCCTTGATTGGTTAATGGCAGGATATATGGTAAGGCCTAGAGGGGGTTTCCCTAGATTAGGCCTAGGAATCCTTGCCAGTGAATGATGGGATATATGGTAAAGCTTAGAGGGTGGAGTCTC
Source organism: Pinus taeda (assembly GCA_000404065.3). Lineage (NCBI taxonomy): Eukaryota > Viridiplantae > Streptophyta > Pinopsida > Pinales > Pinaceae > Pinus > Pinus taeda. Next base: position 49,116 of record APFE031715502.1, on the reverse strand, counting down.
GGTTAGGGCCTAATGATGTGGTGAGGATTGTAGTAAAGAGTAGAGAGTAGGAGATAGGGAAATTACTCACGGTGTAGATGGAGAAATATGGTAGCATCCATCCTTGTTTCATGGCCTAGTAATCTGGAATGGATTGGAGTAATGCTTGGTTATATGGATGAGGGTGAGGTGGTGTAGCGTCGGGAAGCCCTGGTTGAGTTTTCTTTTAAGTCCCACATTAATGCTTGGAATATGGAATGGGGGTGATTAGCTCAAAGAAATATTTGGTTCAGCCAATCTAAGGTCGGGTGGTTACTAGAAGTCCCAAAGTTGGTTGGTCATTGAATTCATTAATATGAGGTTATTTCTCCTTGTTATTTCATGAATATTATACTGGTTCATATGTGTATTATATGGTTGTTATTTCCTTGGTATTTATGTTGTTGTTATGCTCGCTATGAATATGTATTATGACAGTGGTGATGTATGGCTCTCATCATCTTTTTACTTGCAAATGAATGAACAATGTATCTATGGCCTAAAAAATGAAATTGTAGCTAATGTGTTGAGACATTAATTATTCTTAGTGATTCTATGATAAGTATGAGACCCCTATCCTTAGATTTGATGTCAAGACTTGTAACATTCATGTTTGTGATATGTTTGATGAAATTCTTGTCATGGCTAGTAGGGGTCCAGTCTAGTCCTTATTGATATTTTTTCAAACGTATCTTTGTTCCATAGTGAGATTTCATTTATGAACCTGTCATTGAGTTCTCACCAGTGACCTAGGCTTTAGGCCTTAGAAAATGGCACCAATCCCAAAGTTGCAGGCATAGCTCTGGGGAAAAGAGGTCCCTGGAAGCTCCCTTAGCATTGATATGGGAGCTTATGGAGCCTCCTAGATGCACCCTTTGCCATATCAAGGGAGTGTCCAAGGGTTTGATGCACTAAAACTTCAATTTCTCTAAGGGGATTATTACCTAAGTGGCCGGGAGGGCTCTTGGGAGTGTTTTTACCGAAGAGGGAGGTTTGTGTGGTGTGCTTCCATCGATTCCACTTTATTAAGGTAACTTACGAGGCTGGATCCCATCGTAGTAACTCTTTGCCACATATTTACCCTGATTTTCTAGTTACTTATGTAGATGTGAGATGAGGGTGTTACCGAATGGTACCAAAGTAGATTTTGCTCTCTTTAGGTCATATTTTGTACTATAGAGTGGTACCATAATATGTTGCGCTCTCTTTGGGTCATATCTGAAACCACAAAGTGATATCAGAGCGGGTTTCATTCTCTTTCTGTGGTGTCTGGTTTCTGTTATTTTGGTTCATATCTAATATGACAGAGTGGTATCATAGCATGGTTCAACCCTTGGACTGGATGGGAAAAATGTGTGTTTTTCATGCATGCATATCGGTTGTATATGTGCTTGTTATGTATGCATTTTAGTGGTCATTATTATAGTTGAAAGAGTAACTTCGGCGTAAATCACATGTAGACAAACATTTGTCAATGCGTTTCGAACCAACCAGTGTGGTTCATCGTTAGGACAAGTTGAAGAAATAGAACCAGCCTAGCATGTTAAATAGTTTGAGCAGAGATTCCAACAGCTAATTTAACGGCTAATTTTGACTAAAGGACCTAGGTCAAAATTAGTAGGTGCTGGATTTGAGCACTCTCTTCTTAGTTGGTTTTTTTGCCCCCTCCTCGGCGTTGTGCTTTCTTTATTTATCTATGTCTTGTAGTACTTGTTATTATTATGATTTATTTATTTGGTTATTTTTTCTCTATTCTAATTTTTATTTTTTCTCGCCTTGTATTTGTATTAGTATTATTATCGCTATCATTATTAGTATTATTAGTACTTTCTAACTTATTAATTTAACTTCCCAATTTATATTAAATATTTAATTAAATAAATGAATTACCTTTTGAACGAACCATTATAATTATATTATTTATTTTGATCCTAACTTTTTAACATACATATATATGTATTTGATTATTAAATAATAAATTATTAAATTAATTTTGACATGGGTCCTTTAGTCAAAATTAGCCGTCAAATTAGTCGTTGGAATCTCTGCTCATACTATTTAACATGCTAGGCTGGATCTGTTTCTTCAACTTGTCCTGACGATGAACCACACTGGTTGGTTCAAAACACGTCGACAAATGTCTATCTACATGTGATTTACGCCGAAGTTACTCTTTCAACCATTATGAATCACAAAAGCCTCAATTCAAATATTATTATAGTTATTTTTCCATTAGGAGTTGATGATGTTATTGTTGAGATGTTTTTTGACGAATGCATGTCAGTTGTATATGGATTTGTTATGCATGTCAGTGTCTATATGTTGTTATGCATAGATTATTATGGGCATGGTTGTCATGTATGACGTCGTTGTAGGAATTTCAGGTCATATTGATGTTGTTGGTATGTTACGATGGTGATGTGTTGACTGACGTGAAGCAAGAGATGTAAATCATCAAATTTAGTTTGCAACACTAGACTTCGGGGTAAGAGCAGATCACCATATAGGTTTTATGTTTGGTATGTAGTTATGTGTTTAATCATTGTTATAAGTGTTAGGGTTTCTTGTATGCTTTCCATTCTATTATTATTATGGTTACATGTATGATAGATGTTAGTTAATTAGTGTAAGCATATGTACATGCGTCAAATAGTCATGAATGATAGTAACATGTGGTTGTATGCATCACTATTGTTGTTTTATGTTAGATAACTTGATGATTATGTTAGATTTTGTTGATGAGCATGATATATAACTCGTTGTTGTTATATGATAGTAACTTGATGATTAGGGTTATTAAATTAAGATATTGATGTAATATGTATCATAGAAATTTAGATTGGTCTATGCAAATGGTTAGGGTTATGAAATTCATGTATGAGTTAATATATTGTAATATTATGTCATACTAATCTAGACTAGCATTGCACATGTGATTGTTATTCATGAATGAATTTTATTATGACTTTATGATGCGAACATGTTAGCTAGTTACTGTTATGGATTTCATGCCCTTATTTATGGTTGAGTTGATATGTTGTGAAGTTATATCGTGCTAATATAGCTTGATTATGAAGAAAGGATAGCCTCCCCTGAGATGCATTAAGGTAAGAGTTTTCTTATGTCATATATTTGGTTCTTGACTATTTGATTATGACATCTATTTGTTTTTTGAGTTTTTGGTGTCTATTATGTTGTCTAGTTTATTTATCTAACATGGTACATTTATACTTAATTTGAATGTTTGATTAATTCCATGATATGAGTATGTGTTTGTAAGATTGCACGAAGAAATGATCTTGTTTTAATATGGTCGTAATAACAAATACGTGTTGAGACAGTTGATATGTACTTGAGTGTAACATTAGGTATTATGGTTGATGGTTATGAGTTGATTTTGATTATGACATGGTTTTTAGCCTTCGTGAAGGTTGATTTCCAAGTAATGGATATGTTGCCTTGATCATTGGAAAAGGTGATCAACATGTGTGAATAGTTGTAGGAAACATGCCTAGTATTAATATGACAAGGTAATAGTTGATTTGTTTAGATAACTATCCAATGGGTGATCTGCTAGTACGTTGTAAGACTCAGTTGCAGCAAGGTAAAGGTAAATAAAGGAATTGGGTGAGAATTCCTTTGGATATATTTGGAAACCGCAATTCCAAATGAATAAGTGCTTTACATAATAGAAGTTTTCTTAACCTTAATTTTTCTAAAATTATGTCGATATATGTTATATTCATGGACATGTACTTGACGGGTATAACAACAGGTGTCTAGTTATAGCTAGATCTATGAATGGAATTGGGGTCCCTTGAGACATGGAACATATGCGTTCAGCTATAAGGCAATGTGCTTGACATAATAAAGGTAAGATCACGGGTATATTGTTATATTTTTTTATACACTAACAATTATATGTTTATGGTAGTGTGATGCAAGGAGTTACATGGAAAGAGAGGTTTCCATGAAATCATGAAGGCTCGAGTTGAGCATTCCTTGGGAACCATGGGATTGAGTTATGGTTTCTATTGTTATTCTTGTGCTTTCAATATTTTACAATTTGTTTGTGCTTGATTTGTGGTTTCCTTATGTTTATTATATGGCCATACCACTTTGTTTATGGTGTCGTATTGTCATTGGTTTTCATGGTTTTCTTCTTGTTTGTTTCTTGTTCTTTCCTGTTATGTTTGAGGGTCTTGGGAATTAGTTTGGAAAATAGGAAAGTTAGTGAAGCTCGGGGAGAGATGAATGAAATCTAGCAGGGAATGTAAGACTCAGATGAATTCATTGCATGTATAAGGGTAGCGGAAGTAAAAGGTGTGGAAACTAGTTGGATTGGTTGGGTCCATTGGTGTAAAAGGATGATGGTAGGAAATTTATGAGAAAGGTAAAGCAAATAGACTTGAGGAGTCAGATGCCTTGGCTATGTTGGGAATTCTTGTTCTCAATGTTGTGCATGCTCTGAAAAGATAAAGGTAGTTTTGTTAACCTTGACCTTATGATATTTGGTAATTATATTGTGATCATAATTATGTTGACGTCTATATATGTATATATATATATATATATATATATATACATTATGTATGTATGTATGTCATGTCTAGTAGGGTCATCATGGATCATGATTTCTTTTATGATAATGTTTATATGTATATATGTATGTATGTATGTATGTCGTTGTCTGATAGGATCATGGTTTCTGTATTCAAGATTTTGTGATGCATAATGAAATAAACAAAGTCTTCCGGTAGAAATCACATGAGAGAATTTTTGGTCGACGCGTTTTGAACCAACAAGTGTGGTTCATCATTAGGACTAGATGAAGAGGAAAACCATGGCAAAGGCTTAAATAAAGAGCAATGTAGAGACATAATTTCAGGTAATAGCTATATTTGAACAATAATGTTTAAATTATAATATAATTTATTAATATATTAAAAACAAATATTATTAAGTAACGGCTATATTAAACAACTAGTTTTTGAAAAATGTTTTAAATAATGATATTATTTCATTAATTTATTAGAAATACTAATAGGTAATGACTATATTAAATGGCTAGTTTTTGAAAAATATTTTTTAAATTAATTTATTAAAACCAAATATTACTAGTTCTTGAAAAATTCTAATATTTATATGTATATATATGTATGTATTTATGTATGTATGTATGTTGTTGTTTGATAGGGTCATTAGGGATCATGGTTGTTAATGCTAATATTTATATCTATATATATATATGTGTGTATGTATGTATGTCGTTGTTTAACAAGGTCATTGGGAATCATTATTGTGGATGAATGATTGCTTACACAGGTGAATGCCATGAAGAGGTGCCTCGTTTATGATGAATCAAGTCGGAAGAGTAGTCTTGACAAATCTATGAGGTCAGTATCATGTGGTTATGGGTTGATATTATGTGATTATATTATGTCTATGTTATGGAGAGGATATCATGAAAGATACATCAACAGAATGAAGGAAATGTGATATGGGGCATGCTAGGATAAGCCTAGATAGTGGAGAGACACTGAAAGCAAGCTTGCTTGGTAGAGACAGTGTGGTTTTGTATGTGTAGTGATACTGCTATGCATATTGTATATTTAGTGATTGCACCTATGGTGATGTGAAAAGTTGTATATCTAGTATTGTGTGCATATGATGTTGTGTGTCTTTTGTATATATGGTGTTGTGTGCATATTGCATATGTAGTGTTGGGTATAGATTGTGTTATGTACATGTTGGATATGTGGTGTTGTGTATGTATTGTATTGTGTGATGATGGATATGAAATGTTGTGTGCATATGGTACTATGTACATGTTGCATATGCCGTGCTATGTACATATGGTGTTGTGTGCATGTTCAACATGTCGTACTATGTAGATATGGTGTTGTATGCAGGGTTGTACATGTGGTGTTGTGTACAAGTTCTACATGTGGTGTTGTGTATAGGGGGTGTTGTGTACATGTCGTGTATGTGATATTGTGTACATGTGGTGTCGTGTACATGTCGTGCATGTGGTACTATGTATACATGGTGTTGGGTCACATAGGGCATGCGTAATAGTTTTGGGGCTCAAAGCCTACAATTTTGGGAAAGGTATGGTAAGGACTCCACAAAGTGAGTGGAATGAAAATTATAAATGAGTCAATTCAAAGGGTTGTCTGCCCAAAAATAATGTAAAATAATAGGAAGAGAGTCGGCCTACCCATGGTCCACAGATCATGGGAATATATAAATAGATCAAGGCTCTATGGACATAAGTCAGTTTTTTGGAGAAGTCTTTGTCTTGGATGTGGGTATTATGGTCAGAAGAAGACAGTAGTTTCTGCGTCTGTAAGAGTGAGTCAACAATGTTTTTGGGTAGGTAGAGGCTCTGCAGCTATGTGCGCAGAGGCCTGGTGGAGTCCGCAGCTGTGTACTCGGACCCCTACAGCTGAGTGCACAGGGTGGATCTGGATGTACTGGTGACAGAGTTGAATAAAGATAAGTTAGTTCTGAAATACTATGTTGAACTTGATATATTTTGGATCTATTTAATGTATGATTGATATATCTGCTTGATCTGTACGCTTATGCTTATGTTATGAGTTTATGCAAATCTATAACTTTTCTTGGTGCGCAAACTGGTTATCTCTATTAAATGTTTGCTTAAAGACTATAAAGGGAAGATCTGATCTATAACAAATTATTAGTAATAACTATCAAGGAATTGCCTTATTCAGGATCTATGCAAAAGAAGAGTAGCGCGAGGCCACAGAATGATGTTCGAGCCTCCAGACCACATTAAGACATCCCAAGGGTGTGGAAACCTGGTTCCAACATCCTCCCCTACTACCTTGGGTGAGACCTCAGTCCACGCTTCGTGGGATGTTGCTGAAAGGGACAGTAGCTGCAGGAATTTTTTCGTTAAATAACTCTTCTGAACCTGGGTCAGGCCGATATAAGCCAAAAAATGGTTCCATTGCCTGGACTGACATCTGCCTAAGGGATATCTGATGTCAGGACGCTGGAACCATACAAATAAAGAGCTTGAAGATTGGCTAGATCAGAATCTTCATGAGTTCATGATTTAAGAAAAAAAAAATCTGTGGATATCAGAAGAACAGTGGTTAGATCGTTACATGTACACAGACATCCATGAGATCTTCTTTGCATCATTCTTGAGAGAGTTGTATGAGTAAATCATGATGTTAGCTGAAAATGTCAAAAGGTACAGGCTAGATCAACCTCTTGAGTGCACTCCAGAATTGTGGCGCGGTCTAGAAGCATCTGAAGACAAAATCTCACATGCAGTAGATCACTGGTTGGATCGGGTAATATGAGGGTTTAGCATTGAGTTCACGATAGACACAACTATGAGTTATAGTGAAGTAGAAAGGTGCTTTCTCCAAGGACCGTGAGGTAAGTATATCAAATTGTTGAATACTTAGATTAAGATGCTATTGTGTGAAAAATAGATTATGCACATTTATTAATGTCTGGCATAACATAGAGTGGAAGAGGTTACCGAGGAATTGAAGGATTAGAGAACAACCCTCTGATTTCCATTTTGCGAGAAGGTGAGGAAGAAATCCTAGGGTTTTCTCTGAGAAGTGCATTTTGGTTGATTAGGCAACACATTTTGTTGATACCACCACTGTCCACGCCATCACCTACTTCACCTACATCAAATCCATCCTCACCGACTCCACCTCTGCCACCACCGAAGGTTGGGATGGTGAGTGCAGTCAAGTTTCCAGTAGTTAAAGGTGTAGGAAATGAGGAACCAAGTTAGTTCTAGTTTGTGGTAAGGGTGGTATGGGAATCCCAAGCCATAACGGATGATAACATCAAAAAGGCTACTCTGGTTAGCACGTTGTAAGACCGTGTGTTGATGTGGTATATAAAGTAGTCAATTGATGATCCGAATGCAGGAATAACGACGATCCAAGATTCATTCAATAAGGAATTTGGTTAGCCAAAATCAGAGACACAGTCAGTCATTGGGTTCAAGGAGATCACAATGTTACCTGGCAAAATCCCTTGGGACCTGGATGAGAGATTGAAAAGCACAATCTACGAGGTTAACATGACACTGATGGATGTGCAGCACTACACGTGGTTTGTGGCATCTTTGACACCATATCCAAGGACAACGCTATCACGACAAAAGATCTCAACCCAAGCTGAAGCATTAGAGACAACAATGAAATTGCATGAAAACCCAATACAGGATCCAAGGTTAGGAGTTCAGCAAATCCACATGCAAATACAAAACCTATGTCTAGAGATGCAAAGTTTGAAACAAGGACAGGCACCTTGGTCAGAAGTGTGCGAAGAGGTGTGGTGTATCAATTGTAAGGGCCTGGGCCATGATAAGGATCATTGTTTGGTCTTTGCATGGGGACCAATTCCATTGCAACCAGAGGTACAAGTAGGGCCAAGCGTGGTGCCCACACTCTAGTGAGCAATCTATCAAGTGGGAGGAAGTAATTCCATAGACAACTGTCATCTATTACAGAACCAGAGACAACCCCCTAGCGGCTACTTTGTAACTTTTGTAGGACAATTGGCCACGATGAAAGAAATTACCAAAGTTATGAGTTGTTGATGGATTGAACACCTACTTACAGGATGTAGATCGAGGCGCGCAGACAGGATCCTGCCACAGCAATAGCACAGGGTGGATTTCAAGGACGTGAATGGGGGCGAAGGGGAATGGAACACAAATGCGATTGGGGAAAATTAATCTGCTATAATTATGGGGGACCGAGGAATTATGAGCGTGATTTCACAAACCCTACCGGAGCTTATTTCCCATACTTTTACTAGTTTGAACACGAAGCAGTCGATTGCCCCATGCTAATTGCTTAGATGCAGGAGAAAGGGGTGCTTACGACTGTGCCAACTCAGAATGTCCAAATGATGAAGAATGAGTCGTGCAAGGAAGACCCTAACGTGAATGTGATGCTTAGAAGTGGTGCAAGTATAGGAAAAGATAAGGGAAAGCAACTAGGGGAGGATGCATGGTGTTATAGACATTTTTAGGCACTTGAACTCCAATCACAAATTTCCATAAACTGAGGGCTCTTAAGTCCCTAAAAGTGTTGCTTCACTACCTAAAGGAACAAGGTCAATTGATTACATCATCTCCCAGAAGTTCTCCACTGAAAACTGCTCATAAATGGTCAAAACTAGACCATACTGAAAGCTCAATGCAGAGGGTGCGATGCATATCATCGTCCCAATGTATAGGGTGCGATGCATACTGTTTTTCTCCTCTGTAGAGTGTGATGGTCGGGAATGGACAAATGGCAGGGACATTTTTTGCAAGGTGGAAGATGATGGAATCTTCCAGAAGCTTCCCCTTTGACACTTGCCACTCCATTTTCAACCAGGGATGAGTAACAGATCATCATTCTCCAAGTGGAAGAAGGAACTAGCAGAGAGAAGACACTAATCAAGATCCCAAAAGATGACTCACCTCTCTGTAATCATCTATATATGGATCCCTCATCACAGAGATCCAGAGGCTAGAATTTTGTTACTTATATAGAAGTGCTATTGGTATTTTGGTGTACATTCATAGTGTTGGGTGATTTTGCTTTGCTTGAGGTGAAGAAGGGCTTCTTAGCTGGAGGATGATATTGGATCAGAGCTCATGGCTGTAATCCTCTTGCTACTTTTTATCTGAATAAAGCTATTCTTGTTTCCTTCCATATTCTGGTGTACTTGTTTATATATGCTTGTATATGGTTAATGTACATCTGATCCTGCATTATCTATGAACTTAGATCCTTGTTTCTTGCATAGTAGTATGTTGTTGTGATTGTACGGGTCCTTTTGAAGCTGAGCAGATAAAGAGAAAGTGGCAAAACTCTATCAAGAAAGGGAGGAAATCGAGTGCAAGACTCAAGTTGGCCCTCTTGGTTCTCTTCTCATCTATTTTGATAAAAGGAATCAATAGTAGACTTTGATTGTTTGTTTCTAAGATATCCACCCATCTTAGTGGGAATAGCAGCATCTGTGTGGACATTATTCACGTATAACAAAATGGCGACTCCGCTGAGGAGCGACTAGATTACTTGTTAGCCTCTCTATCCTTGTTTCTTTTATAAACATATAGATGGAGCCTAAAGTGAAGCAAGCTAGCCTTCGAACTGCATTTGTCATACAAATGCAAAGTAGATCAATGCTGCTTCAGTCAATCTCCGGGTTTTGTTGATGAATTAAACAATAGATCTGCAAGCAATCTAATTTCCCTGAGTGGTGGCTCTAGTAACCTCTCAGATCACCCCTGTATTTTGACATACATTGATCTATACTTACTCAGTTTAAACACCTGAACTAAACTGCAAATTTTGAGTGAAATCTCGTTCAAAGTCTCGCAGTGTAACCATCGCACCCTACCTTCAAGGCAGCCTGTATGAATCACACTTCCTGAATGGAGTAGGTGCGTTGCATACTGAGTTCACTGTGTAACAGGTGCGATGGTCAAGGAGGATTGATTTTGCCCTCCGACTATGGATTTTTCTCAGTGTTTTCAGTCTTATTCAAGAGTTTTTGCTGTCTATAATCAGTGTACTTATGTGAATACCTAGTTCTCTTGCATTATTCCGCCTCCTTAGTGCAAAGAACTATAAACATTTTTTCTGTATTGTGCATCTTTTTAGTTCTCTTTTGCAAAAAGTAACATAGTCGAACCGTCGTCTATAGATCTGAAAGTTTCGTAGCTGTCGTTTTCAGTTTTAGGAAGAAATTCCATTGTTTTAGATAGTTGATTATACAGTTATTGTTGCATAAGATTTGAATTACTAGTTTTAGGGTGTCGAAAAGCAATTTCCATTTCAAAATCGTAAAGTGCCTCTCTTGCTTTCACTTCATTTTGAAAAAGAATTTTGATGAGTACAGTCACTTTAAAAGTAATTCAGTTTTGCACATAACTTTCTTACTGTCATTTACACATTAAGAGAGCTGAAAACCAATACATGCATGTGCATTTGCATTTTGAATGCTTGGCTTGATTTAGGACTGTGCATATTAGCATGTGCTATGTGCTCTGTGAATAAACGATGCTTGACTTTCTTCCCTTTAGTAGTAAGGATTTTCATTGCTGAAAGAAGATAAAATGTCTATTTATCATCTTAGACTGCATTTAGGAATTATACATACATCACGTGGTGAACCTGAAAGGAAAACTATTAAACAAGGTCAACTTAAAATAAATCTCAATGAATCTAACAACGCTTTGGAACTTAATGCACAACATCTAGAGCTCTAGGCTAGAGACCTATTCTGGCGTCGTAAATCCTGGTAACTATTGCTTTTAGTGCTGGTTGGGTGATTCCTCCACTCTGAGATGACAAGTGCCAGTACATACTTGTTATCACATGTACCGTCGCGTATATATTGGGAGACCACAATAGGCTACATCCTTTATCCTTATGAAGCCGTTTCTGCCCCCTTATCGATCGTAATGCACCGAACACAACATTCGGGAAGACTGACTGCCATACCGTAAAAATTATTTTGCAGTTTTACGATTGGTTTGGTAATCCTCTCTGCCTAGATCTCTAGAGAATTCCATTTTTCTCCTTTTCAGACTCCTTAAAGGTAAATTTTCTCTGAGCGCTTGTCACTTCAAGCTTAATAAATATTGAAGGCAACTAGAGTCATCTTTTGTTTTTTCTCGACTCTTTAAAATTGAAAAAACAACTTGTGTCCAAATGTCTAAAAATATATTTTAATCAGGATAACGTCACAAATTCCCTCATTGATCTTCAAGTTGAGAAAATGGAGTCTACCAACAAAGGATTTCCCCGTGAAGGAAATCCTAGTCCCTTCCTATCTTGGGGATATGTTGGTCCACCCCATATGGCCACTTTGTCACTTCCAGGATTGACAATTGGCTTGCCGGTCTAGCTCTTCTCTACCTTTGTCGTTTAGAATCCCACAATTCCTGAACAGTCTAACTAGCAACTAGACAACACTAGAGTTTCCTCCCAACCTTCTACTTCATCTGATTCTCCTTCTCCTCCTTCCTCTTTGCTTGATAAAGTCGACAAAGCTAAAAGTCAAGTAACTGAGAAGAAGAAGAAGTAGAAAGAGAAAAAGGAAAAGAAGAAAAAGGAACCAAAATTGAAAGGGAACAACCAAGTATCGTCTAGCAAAAATCCACACACCGCACAGTCAAAACCTAAATCTCCTTGTGTCATTTGCAATAGAGACCACTATCACCGAGATTGTCCCTGCATCCCTCGGATCTTAAGGGACTAGTCTCCTCGTTTGCATAATCCGGCAGCATCAACCTCTAGCGATCATGTTGAATGCTCACCGTTAACCAGTGAAAGTGAAGCACATGGACAAAGAAGGAATCCTAAACTTCCTTGTAAGTTGTGCGAAGGCAGTCACGCCGTCCACCGTTGTCCCTTCCTTGACGAGGCCAAAAGAGTTTTGGATGATCATTTGGTTTCACTGCTACGACTTCCTCTTGGATATCAAAAACTCTTGCCAAGCCCTCCATCGGTTGAAAATACAGCTGGCCTGTCATTGTGGTGAGCCGAAACATCTATCATTGAAAATGAACCCTCTGAATCCATACCAGATGAAAGTCAAAGGGTCGATATGGCAGTTGACCCGGTCTTACCTTTAGAGTGTTCATCTTCGAATGATACCGTCACTAAAGAGAAAGAGAGCGACATCGTTCAAATTCTTTTCATCAACACAGACTCTGATGAGCTTGGGGGCGGTCCCCCCGTTCCTCTATCGCAGGAAGGAAGTTCATCAGAGTCATATCCGGCCGTCTATTCAGTCTCACCACCAAGCAACCTAGTTTTTTCCTTCGACTGGAATCTACTAGGCAAACCCTGTTTACCAGCTAGTGTACCATTCAGAATCATTGTACAAGCTTACATAATGGTCATGGTTGGTACCATGATTGATGAAGGGGCTTCTGTCAATATCCTTTCCTCAACTGCTTGGAAAGCGCTTGGTTTGCCATCACTTTTGCCTGCAATGAGAAATCTAACAGGCTTCGACAAGGGAACCAGTCGACCTTTAGGGATCCTTCCAAATGTGCCCATTACTTTAAGAAGGAAAATTGTTCACATGAACATTATGGTAGTTCAAGGACCTTTAGATTATAATCTACTCCTTGGACGCGACTATATTTATTGCACGAGAGCCATCGTCTCCTCACTCTTTAGAGTAATTTGTTTTCCGCACGAAGGCAGAATGGTCAAGCTCATAGACCAAATGTCTTTCCCCAATTCACACATTGCAAGTAGTCAAATGTCGTCCCTAAATGGTATTTTCACGCAAGAAATGTCTCATCGGTCTCCAGTCCGTCCACCTGATGAACGATGGTGATTCAGGAAGGTGTGACTAAAACACAAGGGGCATGCACCCTAGTCTACTTCGACAGAAAAACTCTGGGTATAGGGTAGGTTTCAGCAAAGGATATATGACTAGTCCAATAACCGTCTGTATAGAAAAAGGGGATTAGACCGGATAGCATACCTCCATTAGAAGGTAGGCCTCTCCCGATAAAACAAATGTTTTGTCTACAAATTGAAGGGTAACCTGGAAACTCTACTTCACTATACTTAGGGGCATGCAAACCTTTTGTAAGCAAGCGAGAAACGACCAGCAAACGTTAGCTCTATGATTCTGCTGACTTCAACTATCTAGGTTGGATGAGTGGCTGGAACCATTCACCTTTGCAGGGGCAATCTACGCGCCGGCAAACTAAAGGAAACATTGTCCTACCTAGCCTTGATGGTGATATTAGTAGTTAAATGGAGAGGCATAGTTGGTCATTCCTAGCATGCATGCAAGAGGCTCCATGGCAAAGCTTAAAAAGGTGCAAGCTCCACAAAAAATGGCATCTTGAATGAGACATTCTTATCATATGACTGGCAAGCAATGTTGTCGCAGAGTTCAAGCTCGTTAAAAAATAAACTCCCCATGAGCAGTTTTAGTGCATAGTTCAAGCTCGTTAAAAAATAAACATAATTCATGAGCAAGTGTTTCTCCCCGCGTTTAAGCTCATTAAAAAATGAACAGGTAAATAACTATTGCGAATGCCTTATCGCCAGCTTTTGAGCCTTGGTCGTGTTCTCGCCATCACCTCCACTTTGTTTTTAGTCGATCATTCACCCCCATATGATTGTTTACCCCTTCGAGGAACATCTGCGAAGAGTGATTCTGCTAGCCATCCTTGTAACACTGCCATGATTGGAAAATTCCAAATCTTACCTGGAATCAGCTGCTACTCGAAACTATCACTCGTTCCTCGAAAATGAGTCTTCTTTAAGCTCTTTTCACCTGACTCGTAAAATATGAAAAGATTGCCGAGCGTTTGGCCTCTCCGGCTCATTAAAACGCATTGGAAGTGCTATCCCTCCTCTAGATTTTAATCTTTTTGGACCTGAGGGATTATTACACAAAACGATCGAGTGCTTGTCTTGTTCAGCTCATTAAAACTATCAAAAATTCATCCCTTTTGTATTATTTTACGCTTTTTCGGACTTAAGGGATTATACAACTAAAAAGAATCTTTGGAGTCTTCTTTCCATTTCTTTTATACTCTTTAAAATTGAAAGAGAGCGAGTTATCTTTGTCGTTAAACTCGTTAAAACTAAATAGCGACAAACTCATCCAACAAGACGAGAACGAGTTTCATTGTCGCTAGGCTCGCTAAAATATAGCGACAGGTTCGCTTGAAGGGCAGATTATAGAACAAGCATATGTTGTCCTTCTCAAGCTTGACAAAAATGAATAGGTACTGGTTAGCAATGACAAGGAAAAATTGGGAAGAAAAAAAGAAGAAACTTTATTGGTAGCAATTCGCTCTTGAACATGACACTTTCCTTCCGCATCCATGTCAGGATGGGTTGTTCCGTTCACTGGTATTCATCATTGGTCCATCACGCCATACATCTCTGGGGTTAACGCTACCAATCCATTGTCAGTGTCGTCGATATGTTCAAGAGATGTCATTCAGACAATTCACCTGTGGCTCACCCACTACAATCCATTCATGATCCATTCCTTCATGACCGCCACCCTGAACCCCATATCGTCAATTTGTTTTCACCTCCAAAATAATTTTCTTCGTACCGTGTCATTGATGTGTGATTCATTAAGGCCCTCCTACGATGGGTCACTTCTTGTCGACATCAGCTCATTATCCAAGAAGTTGACTTAGGAACAACCCTTTCAGTACTTTGAAGCTTGCATGCCTTAATGGCAAGTTTCTCACTTTCGGCGACAGGTTTACATCAATGGCCTTTTACTTAGAGATTTTGCGTTGTGTTCGACGCCAAGTACTTTTTTTCACACCACGTAAATTGTATTGTAGTACCTTGAGGGTCATTGTCAGTATTGGTGATTCCTCTCGTGCCTGTTACCAGCTTACATCATTGGCTGGTAATCAGGTGATGTCTTTCCATGTTCAACTCCAAAACATTTTTTCACATGCATCGACTTGTACTCCGAGTGAAGATTGCCCGAGTTTGAAGACCCTGGATCTAGTTTCATCCATCCAGGTTGCGATATATTCAGGAATATAGAAACATCCAGTGTACATCATTGCCGAACAAATGATGATCCAAATCAAAGGGTGATGTGTCCATATCATCAGTCTATCACACAGATGATCATCTATCCTATGTACATGAAAAATCAATTTATAAAATTGAGGATGGGAATGCCCACCTCATCTAGATCATGAAAAAATGTTTTCAAATAATGTATTGTATTATATCTTATTACAGGCTACCTCCTAGCTCAGAAAAACTTCAGATCCTCATAGTAAACCATTTCACCTGACATCAAAAAAGATTAACGACCTCATGCTTTAGGGGGCAACTGTTATAGAGATTTTTGGGCACTTCAACCCCAATCAAAAATGTCCATAAACCGAGGGCTCTTAAGTCCCTAAAATTTTTGCTTCACTGCCTAAAGGAACAAGGTCAACTAATTATATCATCTCCCAGAAGTTCTCCACTGAAAACTGCTCATAAATGGTCAAAACTGGACCATATTGAAAGCTCAATGCAGAGGGTGCGATTCATATGACCTTCCCAATGTACAGATTGTGATGCACAGTGTTTTGCTCCTCTGTAGGGTGCGATGGATGGGAATGGACAAATGGCAGGGACAAAAATGCGAGATGGAAGATCATGAGATCTTCCAGAAGCTTCCCCTCTGACACTTGCCACTCCATTTTCGACCAGGGATGAGTAAGAGATCATCATTCTCCAAGGGGATGTAGGAACTATCAGAGAGAAGACACTAATCAAGATCCCAAATGATGACTCACCTCTCTGTAATAATCTATATATGGATCCCTGATCACAGAGATCCAAAGGCTGGAATTTTGTAACTTATAGAGAAGTGTTGTTGGTATTCTGGTGTACATTCATAGTGTTAGGTGATTTTGCTTTGCTTTAGGTGAAGAAGGGCTTCTTAGCTGGAGGATGATGCTGGGTCAGAGCTCATGGCTGTAATCCCCTTGCTACATTTTATCTGAATAAAGCTATTCTTGTTTCCTTCCATATTCTGGTGTACTTGTTTATATATGCTTGTATATGGTTAATGTACATCTGATCCTACATTATTTATGAACGTAGATCCTTGTTTCTTGCATAGTAGTATGTTGTTGTGATTCTACAGGTCCTTTTGAAGCTGAGCAGACAAACAGAACGTGGAAAAACTCTATCAAGAAAGGGAGGAAATCGAGCACAAGACTCAGGTTGGCCCTCTTGGTTGTCCTCTCATCTATTTTCATAAACAGAATGAATAGTAGACTTTGATTGTTTGTTTCTAAGATAGCCACCCATCTTAGTGGGAATAGCAGCATCCGTGTGGACACAATTCCCATATAACACATGGGTTTGTAGCGCCCCTACAAAACAACCAGAAGTTGATTTGGAGCGTGCGAAGGAAACATTTATGGAAGCCAAGAAGAGCTTTGTGAAAGCTTGTATGTCAGGTAGTAAGGAGAAAATGGAGTCAGAAGGGGATAATTCTATGCTAACTATGTTCTTAGAGACGTTTGTGAAGCTACTAAGGGATACTAGTGCCGTGAAGGGATTGAAAGAGTTGATAACTAGGTGCGTAGGATCAGATGAACCTCAGATGGTTTGGGAGGTAGCCAAGTATGTGTTGCACAGTGGACGGGAAATTCGATTTACTGCCCAGATTGGGGACTATGGGATGGATCAGGTTGTTCTGGACTTGGGGTCAGATCCAAATGTCCTACCTAAATAGACATGGGAGCGCATGGTAGGCCTACACTATAATGGTCTCCTATCCAATTGTGGATGGTGAATCAATATAAGATCTTGCCTATGGGAAGACTGCAAGGAGTTATAATAGATATTGATGGTGTAAGTACACAAACTACTTTTGAGGTCATAGAAATTGTGGATGACAGTAACCCATATCCTGGATTGTTAGGAATAGACTGGGAAAAGGATATAAATCGAGTCATCAACCTAAAGAAATGAAAACTGATATTCGAGAAAACATTTCTCCACGTAGTGGTTCCGTTGGACTTAGCCAAAGTGGCATGTTATATTGAACTAGTGCATGACGAGGGCAGTGACGATGAACTCAACTGTATCTACCAGATCATAGCGCAGGATCAGGACCAAGTGAATCTGACAGTGGACAGAAGAATCTCATCGGACCGTGATAGTTCCTACACCTCAGACTTAGATGAAGAGATTGAGCGATGGTAGAACCGATTACATGAGGTAATGACACTAAACTATAACAAGATGGTTAGGGAGTGACTAATTGATGAGGATGCCACGAAGGAGGATGAGCTAGTCGACCAATGCAAAATAGTGAATCTAAGACAAGAGCCATAGGATACCCCAGCAAAGGCACCGCGCGTGACAATTGCTCACAAATGGAGTACATGCCCGAGGATTAAGAAAAAGTGGCATGGATGTTGAAGGCAGGTGCACATACGGGTTGGAAGGCCAGACGGGGTAAGCATCCATTACTAGTGTAGGCTGTAGGTGTATATTACATACACACCCAACCTACAATTTGACAAAGCCAGGAGAGGAACACGGGGAAGCACACACAATAGCCGCCTGATAAAATGACCCGCTGGGAAGTTGTGGATACCATGGGTTCGATGGTCCTGTACTAGAAGGGAGGCGAATATGAGATTGGTAACAATAAGACATGAGGGAGCTCAGAGTAAGCATGGTAATAGCAGGCCTCGTGAAATCACTCAACCATGGGTGTGGCTAAGAAAGGAAGGCCTGCTAGAGGAAATCAGCAAGATGAAAAGTAGTGATGCCTACAAAGGACGCACACACCTATACATAAGGGAATCAGGCTCGATTAGGTCTCCTGTAGAACCAGAATGAGCCACGACCTTGCTATCATGGTTGCGCCCACACCTACTGGAGGATACACCCCACACAATAACACACAGAGAGATAGCGGCTATAGAGGTACTCGAAATGTGCTCAAAGCCCAAGCTAGCAGGAAAGCTAAGACATCACACTGGGGGTGTGACCACCTAACTAGCTGGAGAGAGCATAGTCTTAGTGCCCCAAGTAGTTGAAAGAAGGCATGGGACTATAAACAAGTCTGCAAGAGGCTAGCGCATAAAATAGGTTATGTACATAGTCAGTTGGTTCGTAAGATTGTGGCTGCGGCTAAAGGGCTATGCTACCATGTGGAAGCGCCAAGAGGTGACCATTAATGCCACTATTCCTAACACGAAATTTGAGTTACGGCAGGGAGGAGCACATGGCGGGCCATTAAGACGGAAGTTCCTAGTTAGATACAAAAAGATCTGCTTCCTAGACGCTAGTACTAAACTAAAAGAGGAAGGAAAGGATCCATTCAAAATTGCATGTTCCTCTAACAACCTATGGACGACACTGGGGTATTTGAGATTGGAACTAGTGAAGACCAGCAAACACTTGGCTACTTGGCACCCCATGAGTGCCATGGAAAGAACTTGAGCACGAATGGTGGAAGAACTGCATCCAACTCAGGAAGAGCCAGATGAAGTGGCTTCATCCCTCAAGGTTCCAAAGTCACCACGCACACTGTGACCCTAGAAAAACAAGCAGATGATGGGGCAGTCAGGGTATCACTGAGATTCAACAAAAGGTAAGCAGCTGACAAGCATAAGGCTGTCACCATTGAAACCATTGAGGATGACGAATATTTTCAAGCCCTGATCGCCTAGATTGAAGCACGGGATGAGGAAGAAGAAGTCGCACTCCAGCTACCTTCATTACCCCCATATGTCTCTCCATGGAATGGGACGAAAAAAATACCAAAGGACCTAGACGCTACAAAGAGTGCGCTGCAAACCCCACTTCTTCCAGATGAGATAAGGTTTGAGGGTTTGCCACTAGGCTGAGTACCAAGTATCAAGTTCGAATATTGGGATCTAGCAAATAGTGACAAGTTACCCACCTTGGCCACAAACAAGTTATTACCATGGAAATGGTTACTAGGTGTGGAAAAGGCGAGTTTAATCAACCTAAGGTGGATACCCCACTATCACCACGTGACCATCACCACTTTTGTTGTCCAACAGCTACTATGTCTCATACATGATGGTTATCTCTAGTTGGAAGGGTCGATTCCTATCACAGCTGATTTAGTACACCGAATTACCCACTTGCCTATCAAAAGGAAACGACCCTAGAAACATCGCCGGAACGAGTAGCGAGGTTGGCCCTGCAAAAACAATGAATGCTAAATATAAGTTGGAAAAGGTAAAGCATGGATATTCCATCACAAGAATCAACAATCATGGGGTGTGAGTCACCACCCATCTACTCACCAGTAAACTCATGAGGAAATGCCATGCCGATGAGGTGCCAGCCCTTGTTATCACACTTGCGAAATAGTGGGCTGAAGGACTCCAGTTCAACTGGGCGTAGTTTTTATGCGATGAATTTTTGACTAATTTCCAGGAAACACAAGACAAAGGTAATACATTTAATTATGCATGGTTTCTACTGTCAATCCTTCTGGTCATAGGAGAACTGCCATAGGGTCCGTGATTTCTCGGGTCTGTCAGATCAATACTTCCTTACACTCACCTCTCTCCACGGAGACCCAACCATCCAACAAGGGGAAACATAAGCGCAATAGTTGTAGTAGGCTTATGACATAGTCCAGGGGACTACGTAGATGGTCACTATCATGCAACAATTGGCTAAAATGAAGGAAGCCCAGGCTCTCAAGGCACAACTGGAAACTGCTCGGAAAAAAGAGGTAGTGCTTAAAGAACGCATCCAGTCCTGGCTTGATGAAGCATTCACAGTTTCCACCACCATCGAGGGAAAGTTAGTGCACATGTAGGCAACATATGATCTCGGACATGTTACTGATACTAATGCATCGGTAGCTCGCGTATAACAGGTGCAATGAATGGTGGAAGAATTTGTTTCCAATACATGCGAAGCACAAAAGTTGTTGACCGATCTCTGCATGAAGATTACTACACCAGCCAAGTGACTTGGGACGAGTCATGATGATTGTGTTGGGGGACTATTAGGTCACAAAGGGCTCGCGTAATAGTTTTGGGGCTCGAAGCCCACAATTTTGGGAAATGTATGGTAAGGACTCTATGAAGTGCATGGAGCATGAATTATAAATGAGTCAAGTCAAAGGGTTGTCCACCCAAAAATAATGTAAAATAATAGGATGTGAGTTGGCTTACCCATGGTCCACAAACCATGGGAATGTATAAATAGAGCAAGGATCTATAGGTAGAAGTCATTTTTTTGGAGAAGTATTTGTCTTAGATCTCGGTATTATGGTCATAAGAAGAAAGTAGCTTCTCCGTCTATAAGTGTGAGTCAAGAGTGTTGTTGGGTAGGTAGAGGCTGTGCGGCTTTGTGCACAAAGCCCTAGTAGAGTGTGAAGTTGTGTGCATAGACCCCTGCAGCTGACTGCATAGGGTGGATCTGGATGTATTGGCGAAAGAGTTGAATAAAGATAAGTGTTACACAAAAAAATTGTCATCATGACTTTCTATAGTTTGTGTGAGTCCATCAACACTCATACATACCTCTTTGGCAAGTCTTAAGTCTCAGCTCTTCATGTCAGGCCTTGAAAATGGGAGAAATATCTTAAAAATATCTCAAATCCTAGTTTCGCACTTTCTCCTAGCATTGCCTGCGATACCGCACCCAATGGTCATGTTTCCTACAAATCTGACCACTTGGCTATTGAGTAATGGGTGCGAACCCCTATAAAAGTTAAAAAGGCGTGAGTTCATTCTTAAAATCTCATCTTGGGTCACTTCTAGACACTTGTAGAAGGAATATTACACTGGCAAGTCTGGTCCACCTTGGTTCATCCATTCCATAACTAAGGGAGATAACTCCATGATATGAGGTGCTTATCCCATTGAAGGAGGAACTTATCCCTTCAATGGTGGACCTGCAACTTCCTCCATTTGCACTATAAATTCATGCATTGGGCTGGTTGTGAGGGAGGTTGAAAACTAAATATTCTTGAGGGTAAATGCTGCTGAAAACTAGGCTTCCTTTTTTAGCTTGTGAGAGGAGAGATCACATACCTTTCATGTCATTTGGGAAGTGAGTGAGGCATGTCAAAGTAGAGGAGACTTCTGCTGGACCCTGGAAAGAACTTGTGAAGCATCAAGCCAAAGGTTGTAAGGTTCTTTTATTCATAAAGTTAATACAATCAAGTTTGTTTTTCTCAATGAACTATCTCTAATAGTTTATTTTATGAGCTCCTTGATCTTCATAATGAACATGTTTTGTTATACGCAGGTATGCTTTGATGTGTGCTTGTTTCTGCATGCAAGTTATTAAATGGGAATTGCTTGAAGCTGTTGTAGTAAAACTGCCTCAAACAAGCGTTGGACCAAGGTAGGGTCTGTTACACCTCTTAGTATTCATTGATGAATTGAAACATGTTTAGAGAAAAGTAGATTTTCTTGTCCTCTTTGTTGCTAGATATCATTCGATACTAGGAATATCGGTCTTGTCCGCAAGAACGATTTATTCAGCCAACAAATTGGTGACTCCACTGGGGAATGGTTTGGTTTGGTTTGTGATTTGTCTTTGCTTTGACTTGATAAACTTATGTTTTGGTTTCTGATTTTTCCTTGATATATGTGAGTTTGGGTACTGGTTAGAACCTGGTTGGATTTTTATTTTTTGGAATTTTGGAAGAGGACCACACCCTCTGAGTTAGTTACAGTGTGAACCTGTCTGCACTGTTACAGTGTAACATAGAGTGTCACCTCACCTGGTTCTACTAGGTGCCTGCGAACCCTGTCAAAAGTTTGAAAAACCTAAGATCAATCTACCCAGTTAGGTTTAGTTTTTGTCCATAGCTATTAGTATATGTCCAGACTTGCACTTGTCTTGACAAACGTTCCTTGTGAGTTAGTTTTCATTGGCATTCTCATTTGAAGTGATTTTCTAAGAAGTTTTGTCTGTTGGATTGGTTTTTGCTTGGTCTTTGTAGTAGCTCAGAGATTCGAAGCCTTAGAGCCTGATATCACCCTGGTCTCTCTGGTTTTCTTACTGAGTTTGACTAGCTTCTGAAATCTATCCATGAAGAGATCTAGATCCCATTTGTCTCTTATACAAAATTTTTATTAAACTTGATTAAAAGTTTCGAATTTCATTTTTTCTATTAATATATAATTGGATGTTTTTTGATTAGTTTGTTGAGCTTAATGAATTGATCCTTATTTAGCTGAACGACTAAGTTGAGCATCCTCAAAAACATTTCAAGTTTCTTTTCAATCCATTTTCATTTAGATCTCAAGATTAGATCATAGTTTTGAGTTTTTCATAGAAATTATACAAGCTTGTTGAAAATTTGTTTTCAATAGTTTTTTTTCGAGCTTTTCTAGAAATCTTAAAAGCTCTCTTAAAGGAATTGCTTATTCTTGTAGTTGTTGATTGTTGAAAAGAAAAGGGATTTTCTGTGAGCATGATTAGTAGTCTTGTTTTTTAAAGTTATTTGGAAAATAGAACAAGTTTCCTTTCAGTTGTATGTTAAGAGAAATATTTCATTTTCAAAGCATTGCATTTTCAACTCTTCCTTCGCTAGAAATTCATTGAAAAGGAAAAGGAATTGTTATCATATTAGGTGCATTTTTTAGTGTTTTGGAGTCGAGTCTTCATACCATAAAGTTTCATCTCTGCACCCACTAACTTAAGGAACAAACAATAAAATTAACTCTTAATTAAAATCAATCTAGCAATATTTTTATTTTCTAGGGCTCTTTTCACCAACATAGCTTAGGCTAGTAACTTGGAGTAGGGAGTAATTAACTCTCCAAGATAGTTTAAACAAACAAGTAGTCGATCTTGTGGTATGGAGAAATTCCAATTGTTACATCTATGCTCTGGGAAAGCTCCTCTTAAAGGATAAGAACAAGATCATATTCGAATCAGTGTGGGAATCAATCCTTCCTCATTGGGAACGATAGCAGATATTCACGTATTAAAAATGATAAACCTCGGATTGACCATTGTCGAGGAGCCTGGGGTCACTTGTTGGTAAACCTTAGATTATGTCAAGGAGCCTTCAAGGGGATTGAGCTTGTTACTCTGACCTTGCGTCCGTATCGGATCGTAGAATGTTCCCTCAGGTATATTTGTTTCTATTGGTAACCTTAGTGGCCATAATCTTTAGGATTCTTTCCTAGGTGATGGTTGAGGGAAGATCCCCTTTTACTTGGAGCAGACATCGACTAGACTTGCTTGGAGTCTCTGGGGGGTTATCTTCACTCGAGACAGTTATAGTGGAGAAACTTGTGCGAGTTTGTTTCATTAAGTAGGTTGTCGTTGTAACTGTTCCAACCACCATTTCTGTATTGAATTCTGTGACATTGGATTTCATCACCAAATAGCGTTTTCGATCAGGAAAGATATTGTTCATGTGTGGTTTGATCTCCTGGATTTATTAGGCATGTGCTTCAAATTATTTGGTCCTTTAGAGACTTTAGGTGTTTTTCTTGAGATTTTCTTTGTTTTCGTGTGAAGTAATTAAATAATTAATCATGGCTGAATTACCGAGACAATCCCGTTGACTACGGGAGCAACCTCCCGAATTTACACCAAGTCAACTGGAAGGGCTGCGAGCTCTTGCCAGACCTAGTGAAAGTAGGGTTGGGTCGTCGGAGGCTGGAGAGTCTTCATTGATTGTACATCCTGATCATATAGTGCAAGCAAGAAAACATATTTCTAAGCCAATTTCATTTTCTGAGGTTACTGGTAGTATCACTCCTACTAGCTCATTAGCTAAAGAACCTGAAGTATCTAAACTTGGAACTGAAATTATTGCTACTCCATCTTCAAGATTTGCTTCTCCTGTTTCTAGTGGTCCTAGTTCACCCAGAGTAGAAAATATCATTACCGAGAATCTTCCTTGTGGACTCATTTCCATTGAAAAAATTGTAAGTTCAAGTCCGAACGAAGGTATCAGCATCCCTGAAAATCAACCGACTATTGAACTTAGGGAGCGTGAATCTATTTTCTGCAGTCCCATTAGAGGTGACACTTGGTATATTTCGTTGACCAATTTCTTAGAAAATCTAGGTCTCACGTCTTCACCACCTCAATTTCCTTTTCATTGAACACCCATAGGTTATTATCCTCCTTTGAATATGTCGAGACAGTCATCCTTGTTTACTAAGATGCCAAAAACCTTCTTACATGGCGGTCCTTCTGTTCCTGCTGGGTATCAGTCTTTATTTGGTACGTTTCAGGAGTTTCTCCTCGACCCATCGAATATGTCATATCTCCTGGTCATAATGGAACTAAACCGTTAAGTGTCGAAGAGATTCTTATGATGTTTGGTACTACTCCTAATCCACAACCTCAAGGTAGTTCAATATCGTGTGGGGGGCAGCCACAAGGTACTCAAATATCACCTAGGGGGCAACCCCAAGGTAGTCCATTACCGCCTGGGGGGAAACCTCAAGGACAGTATGTCCCTACGGGACAATATTTTCCTCAAGGTCAACCCTAGTATCAATATGTACCTCAAGGTCAACCCCAATATCAATATGCACCTCAAGGTCAATACTAGCGTCAAGGTCAGTACCAACCCCAAGGTCAGTACCAACCACAAGGTCAGTACCAATCTCAAGATTAGTACCAACCTCAGGGTCAATATCAACCTCAAGGTTATCAACCACCTTCAGGTCAATCATTTGTTCAAGGACCCGGAAATGTACCATATAATTATCAATCTTACACTGAACCTGGTTTGGGTCCTCAATATGCCCAACTTGTTACGAGTCCATACCCCGGAGTGAACGTGGTGTGGGATCAACAGACTCTGCAACCCAGTGTGTAGTTGTCATCCCAATATGGACAACCTTTTATTTCTGGTTCACTCTAGCAACCTGTCCAGCCTACTACTCAAACTGCTACACCTGGGGCAGATCATCAGTCTAGATCTAGTTTGCCTCGAACTCCGTCCCAAATGTCTATTGCAACTGTTGCGGTTTCTGTTCAATCCAATCCACCCATTTCTTGAGTATCAACAGCTCCAGTTTCTACTGCTCCTGTATCAACTCCTCAGGCCTCTTTACCCCAGTCTGGACCTACAATCTAGACTCCGGTTTCCATGCCTGTAGGACAACCTGGCCTAGTACAGTTGTCACAAGTCAACCCCAATTTACTTATCAACCGTATCAGGGGCAGTACCAATTTGGCCCTGCTGTGCAGAACCCGGCTTATCAGTATCAACCGTACCCTGGGTATACATATCAGAAACCTCAGCAACCCTAGTATGGTCCAGTTAATCTTGGTTTTTGAGGAGGATATAATATCCCAAATGCGAATCCCATACCATGTTATCCTGGATATCCTCCTCCTGGGGCTGGTCTTATGACTCCAAGTTTTCAGGATCCGAACTGTCAGTTACCGTTTATAGCAACTCTGGATTTACCTGACTTGTCGCGCCTTATGAACGATCCCATTAATTATCTTCTGTTTTGGCCGCCAATGCCGAACAATTTGCCGAGTGATATACCAAATTTTGAGGGGAAGTCAGGAGAAGATCTGTCTAATCGTGTGATCACTTACCATCTCTGTTGCATCAAATTCCATTATAGATGATTCAATTCATCTTCATCTTTTTCAATGCACTTTGATTGGCCTTGCAACCAAGTGGTACATTGAGTTGCCACGAGGCTCTTTTTACAATTTTAGTCAGTTAGCCACTTCCTTCCTTACTCATTTTCAACTGCCAGTCCGATATGAAAATGGCACGGAATTATTAACTTCATTAAAGCAGTTGACGTCCACATATATTTCAGGCAAATTTTTTATCGTAAGATGCAGGCTCCTTCTGCTCCTCTCCACCCTATCATTGCTGTTGGTCCCTTCGCAAAATGGGGTATCGATTTTATTACATGTAACCCTCACTTAGCCAGGGGGGCATGCATATATCATCCTTGCGGTGGATTATTTTACCAAGTGGGCCGAGGTGATGCCTACATTTTCGGCAGACAAAAAAATTACTGCGATTTTCGTTTTCAACCATATAATTGCTAGGTTTGGTGTTCCTCAAGTGATTATCACTGACCATGGGAGTCATTTTCGAAACATCATGATGACCGAACTTATAGATTAGCTTGGCCTACGTCATGATAGTTCCACTCCATATTACCCACAGGCAAATGGTCTAGTTGAAGCAGTCAACAAAGTTCTAGTCACCATGATACAACGAATCATTGGGATTCATCGGTCGAATTGGCACAACATGTTATTTTCAGCGCTTTGGGCATACCGAACCTCAGTCAAAACATCAACAGGTTTTACTCCCTTTCAACTCATTTATGGTTTAGAGGCAGTGTTGCCCATTGAATGTGAAATCCCATCATTACAAATTGTTGTGCAATTATTGCTAGCCACTTTCGAAGAAGAAAAACATTTATTATACTTAGCTCAATTAGATGAGAATCGATGCAATGT
Organism: Pinus taeda; assembly: GCA_000404065.3. Classification (NCBI taxonomy): domain Eukaryota; kingdom Viridiplantae; phylum Streptophyta; class Pinopsida; order Pinales; family Pinaceae; genus Pinus; species Pinus taeda. The sequence continues at coordinate 22,126 of APFE031715502.1, read as the reverse complement.
TGCATTAGCTATTGAAACTCATGCCAAAAGGATCAAAGCTCAGTATGATCAGAATGTTACACCCCATAATTTTTCAAAAGGCAACCTAGTTTTACTTTATGATCAAGAAAACGATAAGCTAGGGGCTAGCAAATTTGTACCCACGTGGCATGGTCCGTATATTGTCAAGCGGAAGCTGGCAAAAGGGGCCTATGAGCTAGAAGATTTTGACGGTGTCTCTTTAGGTAAACCTAGGAATGGGCTTTATCTAAAGTGATATTTTGCTTAAAATATTAGTGTGGAGATTTCTTAGATTAGTTTCTTTCTAAGTTGGTGTGTTCTTAGATTAAAGCTGTGTGCTTTACCTTAGAGAGTGTTTTTCATTATTAGTCCTGCTTATCTTGATTTTACTCTTGATATTGCAGATGTCGACGCCTCTCCAAACATACATCGGTTTCATTGATGGCACTTGTCGTAGTACTCGGAACATCTCTTCCGCAGCCTAGGTTATCTATTCACCCTTTGACAAGTTAGTATCTATGCACGGGGTAAGCCTTGATCAAACAACGAACAACATTGTAGAATACATTGCAATGATTGAATTATTATCTGAATCCATCTCATTTGGAATTCGAAGTTTGATTGTTAATTTAGATTCAGAACTCGTTGTATTATAGCTTAATTGAGTTTATGCCATTAGAAATCCAGTATTATTATGATTATTTTTGAGAGTCCGTCTCTTGGAATGAAAATTTGATTACATAGAATATCAGCACATTCCAAGATATTTAAATACATTAGCAAATGCAATTGCTTCTCAAATGTTAAATAGAAATTTGCATTAAATCAAATGTTAAATTTAAAAACATCTCATAAACATGTTTTGCAAGATAACCATACTAATAGTATAGCATAGCATAAGAGTGTGTCAAAATATACATCGTCCTCAATCATAGGTTGAAAAACACCTTATGATCGGCAAAAATGATAGTATCAAAAGTCCAAAAATGAGTCTACAAAGCAATAATCCTATCACTGGTGATGATCCCGATAAGACGCCACTACTCAGGCCACCCTACAAAGGAACCTCCTAAAAGTTCCTAGGACCCCAATCACATAGCGCTAAAGCTGAAGAGGAATGTCATCTTTGTTAGTCTCCGGAATATCTGCGGTCAAGCGCTCTAGATGGCTCTCCAACTCGGCCAAGGTCTCTACTGACTGGTCTTGTGGGGTCGGTGTTGCGGCAGCTAGTTGTCTCCGATCATAGGGCTGGAGAGCGGCTGGTCGCCATGGACCCACATCTGCATTTAAAACCTTTTCTATTAGTTTTGGGACGATTTTTAAAAAAATACAAAAAATACATATAAAATTAAAATGTTGAATTTTTTTTTTACCTTTATCATCCCATTTCTTTCCTAGTGGAGGAGCCATGTCAATATCGCCACGATAATCCATCCTAGCATATGGAAAATCCTCAATAATAAAAAGTTGGTTCTCTAACCAACGGAAATACTTTGGAGTGAATCGAAAAACCTCAGTACCCTCCTTAGGATGGCAGGCCATAACTGCAACCCATCGCATAACCTAAGGATCTCGGGGAAGTCTAGCCTCAACAGTGAGTTGTTATGGAACAAGCATTGATACCCTCTCTAGGGAAAAGCTGACAACTAAATAACCATAACCAAAGTTCTTTAGCTGCCCATTCTTTTCCCTAGTCAATTGGCCCTTCACATTGGCCAATATAGCATCGCACCAGTTGAAGATGGTACCTAGGAAGTAGTCCACTTCCATGCACATCTGGGAACCTGTAGCTAGATGCAATGCTGCACTCCCGCAGAGTCTGGTAACAGTAAAGGCAATCAGCTTTAGTTCAGTACGGGAGATGGTTTTAACATCTATCCGTTTGTCCGGAGTCTAGTCATTACAGAACTCTAGTCGGAGACTAGCGACAGATTGGCCACCTCGCCTAGATCTGAATAGAGATAATTGCTCGCCTCTCTTGGGCAAGCCAGTCAAAAATTATATGTCGTCCGGCTCAATTTTGAGCCAGTTGCCACCAATAATGAAGCATTGGTCCTGTATTCTCCATGTGTTCACCAACCATTGTAAAAAGTCTACTTGTGCCCTCATGCTAGGTATGGTCCAAAATTTGAAAAGCCTCCATGCTCTCAATGCCTGCAATGAGTGCAGATGGAGTAATGTAGCTTGATCCACATCCTCGTACTCTCTTTCCCGCCAAAGGAGCATCTTGTGTACCTACATTGCAAAAATAGGTGGATTAGAATTTTCATTCCAAAACTCTATGGGGAAAAAATGGAGAAACTAGGGTTCAAAAACCGCATTTTGTGGGGTTCGCACCCATCACTTTAGAGATAGTGCGTAGGTGTGCACTTCTCCTTAAGGCTAGGTGTGGCACCTCGACTTTTCTATGTGCACAGAAAAGTCGGGATGCGCAGGGGCCACATGGCGCCCCTGGTAACTCCCGCGGGCGATTTTTTTCCCTAATTTTCCTCCAAAAAATGATTTCTAAACCCTAAAACAAAATTTCAAATGGATGAAATGCAAGCCAGGGACATTGTGGATTACCTGGAGAAGACGGTTCTCGATTCCAGCAGTCGGATTTTCCGCAATCTCCACATGAAGTTTTTTACCAAAAGCTCTTACTTTTTACTACAAAGGCAAATAGTAAAAATGAACTTGTAAAAACCCTTTTTATAAGATTTCTTGAATAAATAAATTAAATTTATTTATTTATTACTTTGAAAAGGTCATTTTTTAGTGCATTTTTATTATTTTTAAAGATATATGAGTAATGTTTGTAGTTTTTGTGCAGAATATTGGGTATTCAGGTGAAATTAGTCATTTTCAATAAAAAACACATAGGAGTCCTCTTTAAGCTCTTTTTTGACTCGTAAACAATGAAAATATTACCAAATTTTTCTTTTTGGACTCGTTAAAATGGATTTAAAAAGATGGTCCTTTTACAACTCTTTTCCGATCGTATAAACATGAAAAGATTTCTGGATTTTTGTCGTTTCAAGTTCGATATTGGTAATAAAACGATGCGTTTTCGATTGATTTTTTACTTTTTCAGATTGAAGACACTAATTATGAAAAGTACTCCTTGGTTGTAATGATCAAGCGGTTCTATCAAGTATTATTTTAAACATTTTCACGCTTGGGAGACACAAATTTATGAAAAATGACAACCGTGGAGTTTTCTTAAGTTTTTCTTCTGACTCCCTAAAATTTAAAAGCATCGAGTTTCTCCTATACTGGACTCGTTAAAATCTCACATTAAAGGACCTATTCAATTACAAACAAGAACGTACCACTCCTTCTTAGGGTTCAAATCTAAACTAAGTTGGACTCATCTGAAGGATGAGCTTATAACCAAGCAAATGTTATCCTCCTCAAGCTTGTCAAAAACAAAGAGGTACTTCCTAGAAATGGTGGGGGAAAAGAGAGAAAAATGAACTTGTTTGTCGTACTTTGTGTTTGAAAAAACTTTCCATCACTCTTGAACACGAAACTTTTATCCACCTGGGTTGGGAAATCCTTTACCTAACAGTTAATCAAGCCACATTGAAAGTCTTCAGCCAGTTTCCGGGTATTAACTTTGGGTCAACTGTCACCAAGCCATCTGCAGTGCCGTTATGTGCTCAAGAGGTCTATGCAAATAAGCCATTCACCTACAAAATATTTGTCATCCATCATTGACCATCCCTGAGTTAGTTCTTGCTAGACATATTTCTTCAGACTTGATCTATGATTTCGTGTTATGGGCTTGCCTATGACAGATCGCTTTCTATCGACTCCAACTCATTATCTAGAAAGATGATCTAGAAATTGTCAGTGCCTTGGAATCTACATGCCTCAATGGCAGGTTTCTTACCTTTGATGACAGGTTGCATCATTGACCTTCGATCAAAGGATTCTGTGAGGGCCATTCACATTACTGGTGGTTCCTCTCACACTTGTTAACAGTTTACATCATCGAATGGTAATCAAGTGGTTTCTACCATGTTCGACTTCGACATATTCATTCACATGGATAGAATTGTACTCGTTCGGGAAGTAGAAATGAAGACCCTGGATCTAGTTTGCACCATCCAGGCTGTGAGCAATTTTGTTATCATTATATAGTGGACTATTCATAAACAGATGGTTGTGCCCATACTATGTCCATATGTTCCTACTTGTGATGTAATACAAAATCATTCCTATATCAGATCAGTTTTAGATAGTTCTTAGTCAATTTTGATCTGAGTATGGGAATGCCTACCTCAGCGTTGATATTTTCACATATATATATTTTGTGTTGAATGTTTTTACGGGTTAGACCGTGGTATCCATGGGAATACCCTTGAAATGATAAAGTCCTTCACTCTTCTTAGGTGATAAAATACCATCCTCATCTATTACAGACTTCGCACTTTAGGGGGCAATTTGTTACACAAAAAATTGTCATCATGACTTTCTATAGTTTGTGTGAGTCCATCAACACTCATACATACCTCCTTTGAAAGTATTAAGCCTTAGCTCTTCATGTCAAGCCTTGAAAATGGGAGAAAGACCTTAAAAATATCTCAAATCCTCCTTTCGCACTTTCTCCTAGCATTGCCTATGGTGCCACGCCCAATGGTCATGTTTCCTGCAAACTTGATCGCTCTGTCTATTGAGTAATGGGTGCGAACCCCTGTAAAAGTTAAAAAGGGATGAGTTCATTCTTAGAAACTCATCTTGGGTCACTTCTAGACACTTCTAGAAGGAATATTATGCTGGAAAGTCCACTCCACCTTGGTTCATCCATTCCATAGCTAAGGGAGCTAACTCCATGATATGAGGTGCTTATCCCATTGAAGGAAGAACTTATCCCTTCAATGGTGGACCTGCAACTTCCTCAATTTGCACTATAAATTCATGCATTGGGCTGGCTGTGAGGGAGGTTGAAAACTAAAGATTCTTGAGGGTAAATGCTACTGAAAACTAGGCTTCCTTTTTGAGCTTGTGAGAGGAGAGGTCACATACCTTTCATGTCATTTGGGAAGTGAGTGAGGCATGTCAAAGTAGAGGAGACTCCTGCTGGACCCTGGAAAGAATTTGTGCAACATCAAGGCAAAGGTTGTAAGGTTCTTTTATTCATAAAGTTAATAAAATCAAGTTTTTTTTTTCTCAATGAACTGTCTCTAATAGTTTATTTTATGAGCTCCTTGATCTTCATAATGAACATGTTTTGTTATACACAGGTATGCTTTGATGTGTGCTTGTTTGTGTATGCAGGTTATTCAATGGGAACTGCTTGAAGCTGTTGGAGTAAAACTGCCTCAAACAAGTGTTGGACCGAGGTAGGGTCTGTTACACCTCTTAGTATTCATTAATGAATTGAAACATGTTTAGAGAAAAGTATATTTTCTTGTGCTCTTTGTTGCTAGATATCATTTGATACTAGGGAGATCTGTCTTGTCCGCAAGAATGATTTATCCAACCAACGATAAGTTGGTTCTGAAATACAGTGTTGAATCTGAAATATTTTGGATCTCGTTAATTTATGATTGATATATCTACTTGATCTGTGTGCTTATGCTTATGTTATGAGTTTATGCAAGTCTATAACTTTTCTAGGTGCACGAACTAGTTATCTCTATTGAATGTTTACTTAAAGACCATAAATGGAAGATCTGATCTATAAAAACTTAGTAGTAATAAGTATCAAGGAATTGCCTTATTCTAGATCTACGTGGAAGGAGAGTAGTGCGAGGCCACAGAACAACATGTGAACCCTCCAGACCACATTAAGACATCCCAATGGTGTGGAAACCTAGTTCCAGCACCCTCTCCTACTACCTTGGGTGAGACCTCAGTCCGCGCTCTGCTAGCTCTTGCCAAAAGGGCTGGTAGCTACGGGATTTGTTTCGCTAAATAGCTCTTTTGAGGGGCAGTGCTCTCCGGTTCACCACTATCAATGAACTCTTTCTCCAAAGCCTTCACTTTTTTTTTACCTTTTGCGTGTATGTGATGGTTCCTTGCTACAAGGTCGCTTGACTTTGGTCGATTCTGTAATATGGTCCATGCATTCCCGTGTTTCTTGTTCTTTTGCATGCCCTATTCCGAGGACATCTCTTGTTCTCCCATGATTTCTTCGACTATTACTTCCTTGTTCACCTTCTGCTGTGAACTAGCCTTTCGTCCCTGACGTTTCTTTTCTGCTGACTTAGTGAGTCATAGCTAGAGTTCCTTTTTTCATTATTGTGCTACCATTTATTCTACTACGACCTTGTTTGGGGTGCACCACTCTAGAGGCCATGTTGCCAATACCTTCTAAATGGCCAAGGGAAGCATAAAGGGGCCACTCTACATGTTGTACATGCGGTGTTGTGTACAGGGGTTGTTGTGTACATGTCTTGCATGTGATATTGTGTACAGGTGTGTTATAGACATTTTTGGGAAATTCAACCCCAATCATAAATTTCCACAAACTAATGGCTCCTAAGTCCCTAAATGTGTTGCTTCACTGCCTAAAGAAACAAGGTTAGTTGATTACATCATCTCCCAAAAGTTCTCCACTAAAAACTGCTCATAAATGGTCAAAACTGGACCATACTAAAAAACGAGTGTAGAGGGTGCGATGCATATCACCTTCCCAGTGTATAGGGTGAAATGCATACTGAATGGCTCCTCTGTAGGGTGCAATGGTCGGCAATAGACAAATGGCAAGGACAAATTGCGAGGTGGAAGATCATGGAATCTTCGAGAAGCTTCCCCTCTGACACTTGCCTCTCTATTTTCGACCAGGGATGAGTAAGAGATCATCATTCTCCAAGTGGAATCAAAAACTATCAGAGAGAGGACACTAATCAAGACCCCAGAAGATGGCTCACCTCCCTACAATCATCTACATATGGATCCCTCATCACAAAGATCTAGAGGCTGGAATCTTGTACCTTATAGAGAAGTGTTGCTGGTTTTCTGGTGTAACTTCATAGTGTTGGGTGATCTAAGCTTTACTTGAGGTGAAGAATGGCTTTCTTGCTGGAGGATGATGCTAGGTCAGAACATATGGTTGTAATCCTCTTGCTACTTTTGATATTAATAAAACTATTCAAGTTTTCCTCCATATTCTTGTATGTTTACTTATATATGCATTTGTATGGTTAACACACATCTGGTCATATGTTATTTATGAATATAGTTCTTTGTTCTTCGATAGTATTATGTTGCTATGATTCCATAGGTGTTCTTTGAAGCTGGGTAGACGAAGAAGAAGCGGAAAATCTCTATCAGGAAGGAGAGGAATCAGACAAGGAAATCAAGCGCAAGACTACGGTTGGTCTCCTTTGTTCCACTGTTATCTTTTTTCATAAAGGAAAACGAAAGTAGACTTTACTTGCTTGTTTCTAAGATAGCTACCAGTCTCAGTGGGAATAGCAGCATCCGAGTGGACATTATTACCGGTAAAAAAATGGCGACTCCACTGGGGAGTGACTAGATTGTTTGCTAGCATATCTTTGTTTCTTTTATAAACTTACAGAAGGAGCCTGAAGCCAAGCTAGCTAGCCTTCGAACTGCATTTTTTATACAAATGCAAAGTAGACCAATGCTTCTTCAGTCTATCTCTGGGTTTTGTTTATGAATTAAACAATCGATCTGCAAATAGTCTAATTTCCCTAAGTGGTGGCTCTAGCAACCTCCTCAGATCAACGCTGTGATTTACATATACTGAACATCACTTACTCGGCCTAAATCCCTGAACTGAATTGCAAATTGTGAGTAAAACCTTGTTTAATGTCTCACACTGGTACTATCGCACCCTGCCTTCAAGGAAGTCTATATGCATCGCACTTCCTGAGTGCAGTAGGTGCGCTGCATACTGAATTCACTGTGTGACAGATGCGATGGTTAGGGAAGGTTAATTTTACCTTCAGACTTTGGTTTTTCCTCACTATTTTCTATCCTATTCAAGATTTTTTCTATCCGTGGTCAGTGTATCTCTGTGAAAACCCCCTTCTCTTACATTATTCCGCCTCCATAGTGCAAAGAAATGTAAGTTTTTTTATGTATTGTGCGCCATTTTTAGTTCTCTTTTGCAAAGAAGTAACATATTCAAACTATTGTTTCTTGATCTGAAACTGTCGTAGCTGTCATTTTCAGTTTTAGAAGACAATCCCTTTCTTCTTGATATTCGATTATACAGTTACTCTTTCATATGATTTGAATTAGTAGTTTTTAAAGTGTCGAAAAGCAATTTTCATTTCGAAATTGCAAAGTGTCTCTCTTACCTTCACTTCATTTTGAAAAGAAATTTTTTGAGTATTGTCGCTTTGAAAATAATTCAAATTTGCACATAGATTTCTTATCATCATTCATACATTAAGAAGGATGAAAACAAATACATGCATGTGCATTTTCATTTTGACTGCTTCGTTTGATTTAGCACAGTGCATTTAGCATGTGCTCTGTGCTCTTTGTTGAAAGATTCTTAAACTTTCTTTCCTTAGTAGCTAGAATTTTCATTGCCAAAAGAAGATTAAACATTTGTTTATCATCTTAGACTGCATTTTAGGAATTGTATACACATCAAGGGGTGAACCTGAAAGGCAAATTTTTAAGCAAGATCAACTTAAAATAAATTTAATCAATCTAACAACACTTTGGAACCTAACGCACAACATCTAGAGGTCTAGGCTAGATACGTGTTCTAGCGTCGTAAAACCTGGTAATTGTTGTTTTCATTATTGGTTGGGTGATTCCTCCACTCTAAGATGGCAAGTGCCAGTACGGAATTGTGCTCCCACGTATCGTCGAGTATATTTTGGGATACCACAATAGGCTACATCCTTTATCCTTAGGAAGCCGTGTCTGCCACTCTATCGAACGCAATGCACTGAACACAGCATTTGGGAAGGTGACTACCATACTGTAAAAAGTATTCTGCAGTTTTGAAATAGGTTTGGTAATCCCCTCTGCCTAGATATATAGAGAAGTCTATTTTGCTCCTTTTCAGACTCCTTAAAATAAAAGGTCCTCTGAGCACTTTTCACTTCAGGCTCAATAAAAATCGAAGGCGACTAGAGTCATCTTTTGTTTTTTCTCGACTCTTTAAAATTGAAAAAACAAGTTGTGTCAAAGCGTCTAAAATTTATTTTAATCAGAATAACATCAGAAATTCCCTTGTTGGTCTTTAGGTTGAGAAAATGGAGTCTACCAACCAAGGATTTCCCCTCGAAGGAAATCCTAGTCCCTTCTCCTCTTGGGGAGATGTTGGTGCACCCCATATGCCCACATTATCACTTCCAGGGTTGACAATTGGTTTGCCCGTCTGGCTCTTCTCTACCTCAGCCGTTTAAAATCTCGTAATTCTTGAACAGTTAAGCCAACAACTAGATGATACTAGAGTTACCCACCAACCTTCCACTTCGTCTGATTCTCCCTCTCCTCCTTCCTCTTCGCTTGATAAAGCTAAAAATCAAGTAACTAAGAAGAAGCAGAAAGAGAAAAAGGAAAAGAAGATAAAGGAACCAAAATCGAAAGGGGGAAACCAAGCATCATCTAGCAAAAATCCTCACACCGCATCGTCTAAACCTAAATCTCCTTGTGTCATTTGCAATGGAGACCACTATCACTGAGATTGTCCCTGCATCTCACGGATCTTAAGGGACTGGTCTCCTCGTTTGCACAATCTAGTTTCGTCAACCTCTAATGATCATGTTGAATGCACACCATCAACCAGTGAAAGTGAAGCACCTAGATAGAAAAGGAATCCCGGATTTCCTTGTAAATTGTGTGAAGACAATCACGCTATCCACCATTGTCCCTTCCTTGATGAAGCTAAAATATTTTTGCATGACCATCCTGCTTCACCACTACGGCTCCCTCCTGGATATAAAAAACTCTTGCCAAGTCCACCACTGGCTGAAAATCTGGCTGGCCCATCATTGTGGTCAGCTGAAGCATCTATCATTGAAAATGAACCCTCTAAATCCATACCGAATGAAAGTCAAAAGGTCGAGGCGACAGTTGACCTGGTCTTGCCCTCAGAATGTTCATCTTCGAATGATACCATCACTGAAGAGAAAGAGAATGACACCGTTCAAATTCTTTTCATAAACACAGACTTTGATGAACTTGGGGGCAGTCCAGCCGTTCCTTTATCGCACGAAGAAAGTTCATCAGAGTCATACCCGGCTATCTATTTGGTACCACCACCAAGCAACCTAATTGTTTCCTTCGACTGGAATCTAATAGGCAGACCCTGTATACCAGCTAGTGTACCATTTTGGATCATTGTACAAGCTTACAAAATGGTCATGGCTAGTACCATCATCGATGAAGGGGCTTCTGTGAGTATCCTTTCCTCAACTTCTTGGAAAGTGCTTGGTTCGCCATCACTTTTGCATGAAATGATAAATCTGACAGGCTTTGACAAAGGAACCAGTCAACCATTAGGGATCCTTCCAAATGTGCCCATTACTTTGAGAAGGAAAACCATTCACATGAATGTGATATTAGTTCAAGGACCCTTGGATTATAATCTACTCCTTCGATATGACTATATTTATTGAATGGGAGCCATCGTCTCCTCACTCTTTAGAGTAATGTGTTTTCTACACAAAGGCAGAATGGTCAAGCTCGTAGACCAAATGTCATTCCCCGGTTTGCACATCGCAAATAGTCAAATGCCATCCCTAAATGGTCTTTTCATGCAAGGAATGTCTCATCGATCTTCAGTCCGTCCACCTTATGAGCGCGACTGATTCAAGGGGATGTGACTGAAGCCCAGGGGGCATGCACCCTGGTCTGTTTTGGCAGGAAAACCTTGGGTATAGAGTAGGTTTCTGCGAAGGATATAAAACTAGTCTGACACACCCGTCCTCACAAGAAAATGAGATTAGGCTGGAATAAGATAACTTCGTTAAAGTTATGTGAGTGGAGTAACTATACGCCACTACCCTTTGTCTATTTTGGTAGACATCGCCAAGGAAGCATTTTATCTACTACGTGGATAGAACTTTGATGGTAACCTGGGAACTTTTCGCTATACATGGGGGCATGCAAACCTTTCCACATGCAAGCAAAGAGTGACCATTTATTTTTTAAATTTGTAGGACCTCTAACCCTTTAAACCCATAAGGCTATTCGTTTCCTAGCTTGCATAAAGAAAGGATCCGGGGCAAAGCTTCAAAAGGTACAAGCCCCTTCAAAATGGCATCTTGAGTGAGACATCCTTATCATACGACTGGCGAGTAGTGTTACCACAGGGTTCAATCTCGTTAAAAAATAAACCCCCCACGAGCAGCTTTAGCGCATAGTTCAACCTCGTTAAAAAATAAACATAAATCAGGAGAAAATGTTTCCCCTAGAGTTTAAGCTCATGAAAAAATGAACCGGTAAACAACCATTGTGAATTCCTTATTACCAGCTTTTGAGCCTTAGTCATGTTCTCATCATCACCTCCACTCTGTTTTTAGCCGATCATTCACCTCCATTTGATTGTTTACTCTTTTGAGGAACATCTGCGAAGAGTGATTCTACTAGCCATCCTTGTGACACTCCCGTGATTGGAAAATTCCAAACCTTACCTGGAATCAGCTGCTACCCGAAATCATCACTCGTTCCTTGAAAATAAGTCTCCTTTAAGCTCTTTTCAACTAATTCGTAAAATATGAAAAGATTGCCGAGTGATTAGCCTCTCCGGCTCGTTAAAGTCGTCGGAAGTGCTATCCCTCCTCTAGATTTCAATCTTTTTGGACCCGAGGGATTATTACACAAAAAGATAGAGTGCTTGTCTTGTTTGGCTCATTAAAACTATCGAAAAGTCATCCTTTCGTATTATTTTATGATTTTTCAGATTTAAGGGATTATGTGACGAAAAAGAATCTTTGGAGTCTCCTTTCCGTCCTGTTCAGACTCTCTAAAATTGAAAAGGACCAAGTTATTTTTTTCGTTAAACTCGTTAAAACCAAATAACGACAAACTCGTCCAAATGGAAAATAACGAGTTTCATTGTCATTAGGCTCGCTAAAATATAGCGACAGGTTCGCTCGAAGTGCGGATTATAGAACAAGCATATGTTATCCTCCTCAAGCTTGACAAAAATAAAGAGGTACTGGTCATCAATGATTGGGGAAAATTGGGAAGAAAACTTGGAAAAGCTTTATTGATAGCAAGTCGCTCTTGAACATGACACTTTCCTTCCGCATCCAACCCGGGTTGTGTTGTTTCGTTCACTAGTCATCACCATTGGTCCATCACACCATCCATATTTGGGGTTAATGCTACCAATCCATCGTCAGTGTCGCTGATATGTTCAAGAGAAGTCATTTAGACAATTCACCTGTGTCTCACCCACTGCAATACATTCATGCTCCATTTCTTTCATGATCGCCAACCCGAACCCTGTATCATCAGATTGTTTTCACCTCCAAAATCATTTGCTTCATTCCGTGTCGTTGATGTGGGATTCATTAAGAACCTCCTATGATGGGTCACCTCTTGTGCACATCAGCTTGTTATCCAAGAAGTTGACTTAGGAACAACCCATTCAGTACTTTGAAGCTTGCATGCCTCAATGGCAAGTTTCTCACTTTCGGTGACAGGTTTACATTAATGGCCTTCGACTGAGAGATTTTGCGTGGTGTTTTACACCAAGTCCTTTTTCATACCACGCAAATTGTACTGTAGTACCTTGGGGGTCATTTTCATTATTGGTGATTCCTCTCGTGCCTGTTAACAACTTACATCATTGGCTGGTAATCAGGCGATGCCTTTCCATGTTCGACTCTAGAACGTTTTTCACGTGGATCGAATTATACTCTGAGTGAAGATTGAATGAGTTTTGAAGACCCCGGATCTAGTTTCATCCATCCGGGCTGTGATATATTCAAGAATATAAAGACATCAAATGTACATCATTGTCAAACAGATGATCATCCAAATCAAAGGATGATGAGTCAGAATCATCAGCCTTCCACACAGACGATTGTTTGTCCTATGTACATGAAAATGAATTTATAAAGATGAGCATGGGAATTCTCGCCTCAGCTAGATCATGGAAAATGTTGTCAAGATAATGTATTGTATTGTATCGTATTACAGGTCGCCTCCCAGCTCGAAAAAACTTCGGATCCTCATGGTAAAGCATTTCACCCGACATCAAAAGATTAACGACCTCATGCTTTAGGGGGCAACTATTATAGAAATTTTTGGGCACTTCAACCCCAATCAAAAATTTCCATAAACTAAGGGCTCATAAGTCCCTAAAAGTTTTTCTTCACTACCTAAAGAAAAAAGGTCAGCTGATTACATCATCTCCCAGAAGTTCTCCACTAAAAACTGCTCATAAATGGTCAAAACTAGACCATACTGAAAACCCAGTGCAAAGAATGTGATGCATATCACCTTCCTAGTGTATAAGGTGCGATGCATACTGAATGGCTCCTCTGTAGGGTGTGATGGTCGGGAATGGAAAAATGGCAAGGACAAATTGTGAGGTGGAAGATCATGGAATCTTCCAGAAGCTTCCCCTCTGACACTTGCCTCTTTGTTTTCGACCAGGGATGAGAAGATCATCAATCTCCAGTGAATAGACTATCGAGAGGACCTAATCAAGACCCAGAGATGACTCACCTCTACAAATCATCTAATATGGTCCCTCATCACAGAGATCCAGAGGCTAGAATCTTGTATCTTGTAGAGAAGTGTTGTTGGTTTTCTGGTGTAACTTCATAGTGTTGGGTGATCTAAGCTTTACTTGAGGTGAAGAAGAGCTTTCTTGCTGGAGGATGATGTTGGGTCAGAACATATGGTTGTAATCCTCTTGCTACTTTTGATCTTAATAAATCTATTCAAGTTTTCCTCCATATTCTTGTATGTTTACTTATATATGCATTCGTATGGTTAACACACATCTGGTCCTGTGTTATTTATGAATATAGATCTTTGTTCTTCGATAGTAGTATGTTTCTATGATTCCATAGGTTCTCTTCGAAGTTGGGCAGACAAAGAAGAAGCGGTAAAGCTCTATTAGGAAGGAGAGGAATCAAACAAGTAAATCAAGCGCAAGACTAAGATTGGTCTCCTTTGTTTCACTCTTATCTATTTTCATAAAGGAAAATGAAAGTAGACTTTACTTGTTTGTTTCTAAGATAGCTACCAGTCTTAGTGGGAATAGCAACATCCGAGTGGACACCATTCCGGTAACAATGTGATTTCGTGTACATGTCGTGCATGTGGTACTATGTACACGTGGTATTTTGTACACATTGTACAGTTGGTTTGATATACATGTCGCACTATCTACACATTATGCAGGTGGTGTTGTGTACATGTGATGTTGTGCACATGTTGTGTAGGTATTGTTCTGTACAAGTGGTATCATGTATATGTTGTACATATGGCATTGGTGAGCATGTGATAGTGTGTGGATTTCATAAATGTTGTGTTGTGGGCATGCAATACTATTTATGCGCCATTATAGAAGTTTTGGGGTCTAAAATGGGCATCCTAAGGAAATTATAAAATAATAGTGGAAATAATAAAACAATATTATATTACATCATCAAAGTTTAGAAGGAAAAAAGAAAAACCTAATTTTTCAACTCGTATTTTCAACTTATCTCCCTATGGGTTTAATCAAATTTCAATAAGAAACCTTCGTTGGATGAATAGTTTTATTCCTTATCCAAGGAGTACCCATGTTGCACACTTTCGATGGACCCTACTGCATGAAAAATGTGATTGCAATCATGTTTTTTTCATGTATTTCTCATTTTTCTTGTAGCAGGGTCGATCGAAAGTATGTAACATGGGTACTAATTGTTTGGTCAATTTAGTGTGATCTAAATTGCTATTTATATTGTCAACCCGGGGTTTCTAAATTGATGAAGTGAGGTGTACTATATGTACTTAGATAACCATTTCCTTAGGCTTTTGTCATTTTAAGCTTTTTAGTTTGTTTTTGGATTTTATTATTTTCTCAATGTGTGGTGATGAAAGTGAAGTGTGAAGTGTGTGGAGTGTAAATGGTGATGATTTCTAAACTTGAAAAATGCTCAAAAGAAAGCTTTATAGTAACTGAAATGAAATCAATTCTTAAGAGAAACAAAATGCATCAAAAAGAACTAATGGCAATGGCCCAGTATCCTTGCTGCTAAAAATGAAAAGAAAGCAAAAACTTGAAAAACAACTCAAACTTAAAGTAAAGCAGCTAATTCACACTAATTTAACTTTTTAGATCCTTTGCCCTTCGGCTCAATCTACCTGATGGGAGGTTATCCTAAACAAGTTAAGCAATATGATATTTAACTGTTCAAGAAAGTAAATTGCATCAGGGTACTAATCACACTACTTGAATTCTTCAAATCCTTTACCCCTCAGCTCAATCTAGCTTCGGGAAGTAATCATGAACATAACAAGCAATATGATAACTAAATGTAAATTGCAGAAAAGAAATTAATCACACTACTTAGACTCTTCTAGTTCTTTACCATTCAGCTTAATATACTTTATGGAAAGTAACTATGAGTAAGTAATATGACAACTAAATCACACTACAGTTAGTAATCTTCTAATCTCCTACTGATATAGTCATTTGACCACAGAAAGAAATCATAAATTGTTAAGCAGTATGATATCTAACTAGCAGAAAAAGAAATAAACAAATAACAACTTGAAAAGCACAATGCTGAATGTAAACTGCAGAAAAATAAAGGTTAGCAAGAAGGACAAGATGATCTCATATGCCAAAAGTTATTAAAAAAAATGAAAGATTGCCCGGGCTACCTAAGAGAACCTGCAAAAAGCACTGATCAGTTTACATTTACAGCTCTAAGAAAACAAGAGTAAAGATATGAACAACAGAAACATAAAACATATTATGTACAACTAATGATAAAACAAAAGCATAATGAAACTAAACAAATACTTTACAGGGCTTCAGTGTGTAGGGGCCCTCTACCACTTCAGCCAATCAAATAATCACACGGATATCTTCAGAAAGGTCTTCTCATGTATTTAAATCAACAACATATATAATAGTGGGGTGATAAGATAACCAACAACGTGCGGAAATTACATAAATAGTTCGGAATTTCTATGCATCAAAAGTCTCTTTACAGCGTTCAAAAACGCATTATTTATAATGTAAAAATACTACAGTTAACTAATCAACTACTATGCTATTAACTGCATGCCATAGACACGTAGATCTCTTCAGCCGAGATCTAGTGTAACTGCCGTTATGCTTCTTAAATCTACGGAGTGGTTGGCTGTTAGATTCATTGTTCAAGATGATCCCCGGGTGCGCTGGAGCTTCTGTGAGCTGGGAACTAGGCCACGTATCATTCAGGTGCCCAAAACAGTGATGTGCCACCGCTGAACTCTTTGGTTGGCCACGTCTTTGACTTTGGTTGACCGCGGCCTCTAATGGATTATTTGGCCTGTTCGAAGGGACACGATCCATGTACATGCCATCTGGAGCTTGCCCATGTAGCCTGTTCCTTCAGAAGACACCTGGAGCACAACTTTTAACAAAATAGTTGTGGAATCCTGTGCTGGCTGCGGAAACCTGTGCTGGCTGTGGAAACTGACAAGTTTCCGCAGCTGCATGAACAAAAAACTAAACCAAAAAATAGACATTAGTATAGTTAGAAAACCATATAAACAGTCCTTTTTAAACTATAATGCAATGATTTAACCACTGGATGAGTGAAGTGAGTGGAGAATGAGGGTTAAGAGGGTGTGTAGAAATGTGCAAGGTTGAGACTCAACATACCCCCACTGTGAAGGTGTTGCATGTCCTCATGCAACCAAAATTGAGTAATTTCCCTTTTAATCTACATCCTCCGAGGCTTCTGCAAGGACATCTAGTCCTCTTTTCTTTTTCCTTGATGCCATCATCATCATCATCCTTAGTTTTCTAACTAGACATTTAAACTTGAGGTTAATTAGAGCCCTGCTTAGCTTTTTGCATCTCTTTTTCCGTCTTCTATTCTTCTTCTGCCACAATCCTAAATGGAGCATGGTATTATCATGGACCATTTTGTCTACTTTACCCTGCTCTTTGAGTGTTTCATTTTCTTGTATTATGTGTCTATTTAGGACTTCCAGTTCAAACACTTCTTGTTTTAGAGACTGAACCTGTGCATCAAGTGGCTGACAAGTGCTAGGTCCTGCAGCTGATTGCTCTAGGCATTCCAGGTAATTGTATACCTCTTGCTGATTAGGATCCAGATTAGGTGATTTTCTTTGTTTGAACTCAAAATCTTGTGGAGGAGGACTGCCTGCTCCTTCTTGCCGAAAAGGACTTTCCTATCGTGGAGGGCTTGTGTCAAGGCTTGGCTATTATGGAGATTTCTCAAGTATTTCTTCACTTAAGTCAATAATGTGGGATTGATCTCCTTTTGTTTTCTTCCATTTTCCTTTTAACCGAGAGCTCGTTCTCAAGGATGAACTCGCAACTGTCTTTTCTTCACTCTGTTTTCCTTTCTGTTGTTTCTTGGCCAAGGCAGCAGCTTTGAGATCCACTAGCCTTTCTGACAGAGGCTGGTACTCCTCTTCCAAGGATTTTTCAGGTGATGGAGAGACTTCTTGAGTGGTTATTTTTCCCTTCTCTTTCTTTTGTTTCTTATTCTTGGGCTGGTCTTCTTCCTCTTTTTGGGCAGTCTCTTCAATTTCTTTAAGAGGGGAGTCTGGGCTGTAACATTTTTATCCTCTCCTCCCTCCTATTTTCCTTTGGGATTTTTGATGGACTACTTCCAGAGGCCTTCAGCTGGCTCTTGGAAGTAGTTTCTTGTAGAAATTGTTCCCAAGTATCCTTAGATTTATTTAACTGCTCCTCAATCAGAATTCTTATGAGCCCATGATGATAGAGATGTGGCTCAATGTTTCCTACATGCTTTTGAAACCGTAACACTCATCTTCTTTAAACTTGCTAGCAGAAAATGTGGTAAATTAAGAACATGTCCATCTATAAAATTCATCATTAACCTCACATGGTACATGTACATAGAGCCAAAATGACCCTCATGTGTAATAAATTTCTGTATAACCAACAATAAACCAGACCATTCTTCTTTCAATACATGCACAGGGATACCTCGGGTGAATACTGTGGTATCCATACCTTGATTTCGCAACATCGTTGTCTAGATTTGGTCATCTGCGCTCCTATTTTTGAACCATATTTCTCCTTCTTGAGGCAGGCCTGTAGCTGCTACTATTGTGGCCTCGGTCACCGCAAACTTTAAGTCTCCCACCTCTACGGTATGTCCGTTAAAGGACCTTGCAAAGGTTTTAGTCACTTCCTTATTATACCCTTTGAATTTCTAAATAAACTGGAGCCATTTGGCTTTCTTTAATAATTCCTTGACTTGGGGATAACCTTCCAAGTATTTTGATCCTTCTAGCTTGGCTCTCAATAGTTTTCCCATTCTCGGCTTTAAATTCACTGGGGGTTTTTTATCTACGTATGAGGGTTAAGGAAGAATGGCTCTGTCACAGAGTTTTTAGGAGAGACTATAGCAGCTGTAGTCAGAGTTTAGGATGGCTGCAGTGGTTGTAGTCAAAGCATCAAGCAAAACGTAGTGACTGCAGAGGGAATGCCCGGATCACAGGAAGAACAACAAGTGAGCAGGGGTGACCGTGATCGAATTTATAAAATGAACATGAGTATATGCGGGGATTATGATATGAGTGGATTAATGGCTTGATTTTCCCAAGTTAGGTGACTGTATGTGAGATTTACACATCTCAAGTAGATGGCTGCGGGAATTATGGCTTGTAAGAGCCGTAATACAATAGGTCACGTCTTAGGAGTACGAGTCATAAATAGAAGTATAGTCATTTTTGAGTTTTAACTCGGGTAATAATAAGACCGTTAGGAAGAATGAATGCGAGGTGTATGGAATAGTATTGCGGAGTAGGAATGGTAGTGGGTGAATAATTAAATCATTGCACATAGAAGAACCGGTCATGGGTTAATAACTATACATAATGATGACTTGAAGTGTTGTTTGATAGAGAGTTTTGATCGTACCTTTGGACACTTGTCATTCTTTTCTTAAGATTTCTAACCAGTTGCTCCTTTTTGATATTTTGAAGATGCCCCATGTCCTTAGCCCACGTACACCTGTATTGCATGCTTTTGGCACTAACAGTTGATTTTATTTTGAAAACAGAGTGATGCTGGCTGCGGAAATCGTTTGTAGCTGTAGAAATAGGTTCTAGCTGCGGAAACGGTGGCCAGCTGCGGAAACTGAAACAACACCCCCTGATCTGCACAAAGATAGTTTAGAGGAAAATAGTTGAATGAAAATAGTCCTGAAAGGGGACTTTTATTGATGAAATGGAATGGAATGAAAATGGAGTGAGAATGGAGTGAGAATTATGATGAAAATGAAATGGAATGAGTGAGTGAGATGGAATGAAGATGGAAAGAACATGAGAGGAGATTTTTTTTTAGAAAATATAGAGTGTCAGGTGCCCCTGATTTTCACTCCATATTTTCACTATAAGACTGCCAATCCATGATTGGTTTTCAGGCTTATATATATATTAGAAACCACAAGAAACCATGATCAGGCTGATGGGGGAGAAGGATTCTTCTCCACCAGCCTTATTGCAGAATTCTCTTGGAAGATTTTGACAAACTCTTCTCTGGAAAGTGGCTTATTATAAACTTTCAATCGGTGGCCATTCACAATAAGAGGAGT
>APFE031715494.1:0-20246 GCA_000404065.3 Pinus taeda | reverse complement strand
ATTCATGGCGATCGATTGACTTGAGATGGCTTGGAATCAAATCTGTAAACCGATCGCAAGCTTGCTCTTTTCATTAAATGGCCGTTAAGGCCTGTCAATCTCATCAATACCAGTCGTTTCGATTAATGGCCGAATGATTTATTTGAAGCGTGCCTTGGGCGATTTGGCGGTTGAGCGCGGATGAGCGGCTTTTCGAAAGATAGTGCCTTAATTACAAATAAATCGTATTAAACTGCCTTTATGGTTTTGCTTTGAAAACTATGCTTTTGCCTTTATCGCAATCGGGCGTCAGGGAAAATCATAAGTCATTGCTTTTGTTACATTTGGAATCCTCGATCGGCGATAGCGATATCGCATCACGTCGGGAGTAGCGAGTGGGGCGGTTAAGAAGGTGTGCGTAGTCAATCGCTGATTGCCGATAGCGATATCGCATCGCATCGGGGTAAGAGGGAGCTTATTTGTGTTAAGCCATTATCGCCGTTTGCCGATTGCCAATATCGCATTGCATCAGAGCAAGGGGGATTTAATTGGGTTCCTTCATTTCTTACCGATACCCGATAGCGATTTCGCATCGGAGTAAATCAAAATGTCCTCAAGTTATGTTCCCTTTGTCATTGCGATATGCGATCTTGTGATCGCTTTATCGCAATGACAAAAGATTAATCATTTTACATTAAGGTTTTTTGATTGATTTATGTAAAAGGATTTTTGGTAATGTTTTCTTTTATTTCTTCGGGCCTTTTGGAATAGAACTCAAATTGATACCAATTAAAAAAAAAAAAATTGAAAAGGGACCGATTTCATATTATGTTTTTGAGATAATATTGATATGAAATGGGGGGTTGTTGTAGGGGACAACACAACCTTGAGTTTAGGAGAACCAACTCCAAGGACACCAATTCTATATTTTCCAAGCACCAACTTGGACTTTCTAAGGCACCATCCTTGTCAATTTTGAGGCACCAACCCCAAGGGCTCCAACCATATAGCTTCACTTTTTCAAGGTATGTTTGGTTATACTTCACGACTCCCATTTTTTTCTTCAACAAGCCCTATCAATATTCAGCTATGCCTTCACTCAGTCCCCATGTCACATCATCAATGACAACCTTTTTCTTCACATGAAGGTGTCACCATTGCTCTTCATGTTACCTAAACAAAACTTCTTCAAGGTAACCTCATAATGGCTTCAATGCATCATGGTCTTCAATGATCTCCACAAATATTCAATATGATGCGTCACAAAGTTTTCCAACTCTGCCCTATTCTGTTCTCAAGAGAAGACTTAAAAAATATCTATTTTTCAAATCCCAATAAATCAACACTTTGACCATGACAAATATGACAACTTTGACCACGACAGCTTTAACCATGACAACTATGACAGCTTCAACCACGGAAACTACGACAGCTTCGACCATGGAAATGATGGAAGCTTCAACCATGGAAACTACGAAAACTTCGACCATGGAAACTACGAAAACTTCAACCATGACAACTATGACAACTTCGACTATGGAAACTACGGCAACTTCTACCACGACAACGACGGTAGCTCTTCGACCACAAAAACTACGACAACTTTGACCACAACAACTATGGTAGCTTCGACTATGGCAACTATGACAGTTTCGACCAAGATTTTATGCCCAAACAGAATTATCCTTTTTTTTCATCCTAAACAATAGTCTCCTTGTTGTCCTCGACCTTCTGTCTTCTCTTGTACTTCGTATCTCTGAATTCTTGCTTGAATTGCTGATTAAAATGAAGTGTTTAGACGTCTATTTATAGGGATTTCATTTATAACTGAAGGGACACATCTATTTGAAGTGAGTCCGACTTGTATGACTCAATGTAGGTCGGCTCACTGCTAGGAATAATTTCCTTAACTTAAAAATTCAATATCTCACAAAC
Organism: Pinus taeda; assembly: GCA_000404065.3. Lineage (NCBI taxonomy): Eukaryota > Viridiplantae > Streptophyta > Pinopsida > Pinales > Pinaceae > Pinus > Pinus taeda. Next base: position 18,332 of record APFE031715494.1, on the reverse strand, counting down.
TAGTGGGAGTTTTGGGGAAAATAAAGGCTCGTTAGAAAGAGGAAAAAAATCCTCTTTAAGATGGTCTAGGATCCATTTTGAATGGATGCCTCCAAGGTGTCCAAAATATTTTTTCTTTGTGAATCTCCTTAAATTTTATGCATAAAAATTTTGGGACAACATGAGGAATGTTTGGAACAACTTCTTTGGCTTCTTCATTGTTATCAATGTCATGATAGGATCATAGAGTCATGATGTAGGAGTGCAACATCCATGTAGCATGATGCATGAATAATGTCATGATATACTAGTACAATCATAGTGCAACGTCATTAGGATAACTCCAAAATAATCTTCCAACCATCAAATGATCTCCAACCATGTTATCAAGGCCTCATCAAGTGCCATCATCAATTGTGGTCATTCATCAAGAATATGATATCATCAAATGTAGACCTCCATATGTCATCAAGGGCTTCTAAATACTTGGCACTTGGCACTTCTTAAGACTTCTTCATTAGTGACTTGAAATATTAATTTATGACATTCTTATGAAACAAGAGTTATGACATCATCATTTTGAACTAGGCATCTCAACAATATTTTCCATCTCGGCTAGTGCCATATTAACATCAATGACAACCTAGATTAACAGTGTGCTCATTCTTCTGCTACACCTTCTTCCATGTGTCAATTTTTGAAGTCTTTTCGACGAACATCTGTGCATTATTTACCTTTTGTTCACTAATCACACTTAGCGCGAGCTTCTCGCAAGCCTACAGTTCAGTGATCACACCTGCTTGCAGGGTGTGAACAACTTCACTTGGAAGCACGACCAAGTTCAACCCAATATTCTTGAGAGCGTTGAAAGTAGCCCTATCAGCTTCTGTTTCTGTAGTCAAAGCACCATTCGGCAGCGAGACAACTCGAGGATGTAAAGAGTGAACCATCTCCACTGCTTCAGAGGTTCCTAGTTCCAAACTAGTCGACGCTGTGTTGCGCTACCCTACACCGGTCTATGGTCGAGTAGTTTGGATTTGTAGCTTGCGCATACCTGTATGAATGGAAACCAAGGCCTATTTCTACTGCTACTCAAACTACTACACTAGATCCGCTGTCGCATCCCTTACTTTATCTTTGATGTCGTCCAAGTCACCTTCTATCAAGGTGATTGGGTCAAGCGAGGACTTACTGCTCTTGGACTTCTTTCGTGGCCCTTATTTATCCTATTCTAGAGTCCACTTCACCCGGAAGGGGGTGCTCTCCTGGTCTCCTCCACCCTGTTCAAAAATATGCTCTTCCTCCATCTACGACAAAGGAGACCTTTGACTTCTGTTAGAGTCACGCTCTTCCTCCTCTTCCTTCTCTTCTGCATGCTCCTTAGTAGCACACTCTACTTCTGATTTGGATTTTTCCTCAGCCTCCTTTTTCCATCTTTCGGCCAACTGTTGAATTTTCAACCAGGCCTCTTCCTTCTTCTGCTTCGCTGCGAACTTCCTGGACCCGACTAACAAATCTGAAGTCATGTGCCACTCTGCTGGCCAATGCTCAAGAATCACTGCAATTACATCATCTGTCGCAAGGTATGGGAGATCATACCACTTCTACTCAGGGTCCTTTTGTGCCCAAATGGAGACACAATGGAAGTCCACTTTGAACTCCACATATCCTGAAAACTGCTCAAAGACAGTTGGTGAGAGCCTCGACTTGCGGCTTATTGTGGCACAGATGCTTGCCTCCATCAGCACCCAAAAGATCTTATTGTCCTTAACCCTCTCAGTGTACTTTGTGGCCAAAAGCGAAGTGAAATTCGCTGCTTTTGGTAGATCTGATGCAATTGGAGGAAACTAGTTGTCCTCCAGTAATTCCCATGTGACCAAGACAATTGATAGCAAAAGCCATGTGTAATGGAAAGTCTTGCTTTGGTCATGTTCTTCTCTATAGTTCGCGAGGAACTTGCTACAGAGGGAGCGCGCCCAATTGAATTGTACGCCCTACGTGCACTAGGTTGCTAATGACACAACTGGTGCTGGCACTTCATTTGCACGACACTTCCTCATTATTTTCCCAGCCAAGATCCGGGTGGCCACTTTAACCATGAGGTTGGTTATACTAGAAATTGAGTAGTGCGGTTTCTTGACAATCTTAAACTTGTCCTTTATTCTCTCGGTGAGGTTTCGTTCACCTACCTTTCCACCAAATGCCTTGGCTATATTCAACCCTGAGTGTGGTAATAATGTGATCCAATGGATCAACATATCCATGATTAGTATCAGTTCTCCCAACCACATGCATCCGTCGTGCACCAAACATAGCAATTGTTTGATCACCTTCAAAGTTATGGGTGCACGGTTATAATGCGGAACCCATAGCAGGTTTAACAATCCTGCCTTGTCTACCCTTCTAATCCACTTCCTCGGCTCTAGCACGATGACACCAGAGTCTTTATAGAAGACACGGGTCATAAATGTATTAGTCGCCAAATGGGGGAATCGCTCAGTATCCGCCAATTCCCAATCCTCTAACTTCAGATGTGGGACATGCGCTAAGTGCGAACCTTCGAAAGTGATCTGGTCTGGCAACAACGATGTGTTAAGAAAAGGTTTTCCCTCATTTGGGTCTGTCGGGACCTTTATCTTATCCTGGCGCAGAGGGATGTATTCGGGTAGTTTTGAGATAGGGTCTATCCCTTTGATATCAATATCCTCTGCATCCAGACTAGTTTCTTCTACGCCCTCGTCAGATTCTAGGTTGACCACGTTGCCTTTCTCCTGCACAGTGGGCTTCTCTTTCTTCTGGTGCTTCCTTGGCGACTTGCGCACCAGTTGTGCCCCTTTCTGCTTATCCTTCTTTGTCTTATGACCCTCTATGGTTGGCGTAGGCCTTAGCCTGGGTGACCTTGGAACTTTTGGCACTTTTGTGGGCATTTCCACACTCACGACCTCAGGGGAAGCTCCCTCAGAGGCCATCGATCCTCCAACACTTGCGGTTTCCACAGGCGCCGACATGAGGCTAGTAAGGAGCTCCTAGGTTTCCTTAGGAAACTTTTCAAACATTGAATTGGCCACCAAAGCCTCAAAATTCTCAGGGGTCATTTGCGACAAATAGCTCAACACCTCAATTTTCAAAATGAAAATTGTTTTTCGTTGGGTGGCCATCTGTAATTTATAGGAAAATTCGAATTCAAATTTGACCATTCCCCCCAAAATCCACTCATAAATGCTAGAGTGACAACAGATTTTCAAAGATCTTGCTCTTAAATTCAACCTTAAATTCCTCCCCCTATGCCTCTTAGCCATTTTCTCACTGTCAAATCATGAACAGTGACCATAACGGTCACTTTCTGGCTACCTTGCGTGGTTTCTCCTTTGATAATGCAACTCCCCTCACACTTCTGCTGGTGCTGTGACATTCCTCCATTCCGCATAGTTCCCCAATCGTGAAACTCTTCAACTCGGGTAGTGTAGTTTAGAGTCCCGCACCTCCTTTCAGTTGCTTGGAGTGCTAAGACTGGGCTTCCACCATGTAGTCATCTAGCCAAATCCCTGGTGTATGGCTTCAATCACCTTCCAGTTACCTTCCATGGAAATGGATCTCCATTCAATTTCACTAGTTGAATTGCTCCATAGTCGGTAATCTCCTTGATGACATATGGCCCCAACCAATGCGTCCGAAATTTTCCTGGAAATTTATCAAAATTGCTGTCATATAATAAAACAAAATCATTTACCTTGAAGGTGTGTAGTTTGATGTGCCGATCATGCCGTGCCTTTTCACTCTCCTTCTGAACTTGTTGATGAAATCCAGCCAGAAATCTGTTTTCTTCCCGTTCTGTCAGCTGTGCAAGCCACTCTTGGAGGGATCCGCAATCCACCATTCCTGTCAATGTCGCTATGTGTAGACTAAGTAAAATGTATTCCATAGGAATTATGGCTTCTATGCCATAAACCAGCCTAAAATGCATTTGTCCAGTCAGCTTTTTGCAAGTCGTTCTGCAAGCCCATAGCACTGCGGGTACACGCGCATCCCAATCTTTCCTTTGTGTATTGCAAACCTTCATCAACACGTTCTCCAATATCTTGTTAAAAGCTTCAACTGTCCCATTAGCTTATGGATGATATGGCATACTCTTCTGATGATAAATATGGAATTCCTCCGTCAGCGCATTGATTGTTTCATTAAGGAAATGCGTACCGAGATCACTCATCAAAATCTTTGGCCACTTGAACCTTGTTAGCACATATTCAAAGAGGAATTTTGTTATCATTGCACCTGTACAGTCCTTCACAAGTTGTGCCTCCGCCCATCTGGTCAAATATTCAGTCATAGTGATAATGTACCGCGCACCCGTCTTCTTTCTTGGGGTCTGAATTGGTCCTACAAAGTCAATCACCCACTTCTTAAATGGATGTAATAACATCTGTGGATTCAGAGGCATCTCATACCTCTACGTTGGCCTACGAGTTCTCTAACATGCATCGCATGCCCTACAAGAAGCTTTTGAATCCTTATACAGTGTTAGCCACCACAACCCAGCGCGTAAAATATTCTGCGCTATTTCTTTTCCTACATAATGTCATCCCATGGCTCCTCCATGAGCTTCAACGAGGATGCTGTTTCATTCAAGCTTAGGTACGTAACGTTGCAAAATTTCATCCGAGCCCATTTTATACAAATGTCCTGCAATGACAGAAAAGTTTGCCATGCACACGACTAATTCTTTCTTTTGTTGGCTAGTATACGCTTCTGGAGCTGTTCCTGTTATACAAGAAAATTTCCTCCTCACTAGCTCAGAGGGGAAAGACATGATGACTGAAGGATTGACCAAGTTCACAAGCCTTGTTGTCAAGCTAACACTATGTAGGAACTAGCAACCTGCTTTATAAAGCTTCCTAGCAAGGCTAAGGGTGCATTAGTACCTAGGGTAAGTCTGCTTGTTACCTCAGGAAGAGAGTTAGTGACCCTACATGAGTTTCTATGGGTCAAGGGAACAAGTTGACCGAGAAATATCCTAAGATTCTCTCCTATGTCAGCTCACAAAAGCAGGGAAACATCATAACTCAACCTGTTTAGAGGAATTACTAATTCCTAATGGAGTCTACAAATAGGAAAGAGCACAAACGCATGGAAACATCACTAATTTTACCTAAATGAACTCATGAAGGACTTGGAAACCCTATCCTCACATGATATATATGCAAGGCTAGGGCCATTGTGGAAGAGGTCGAACCATTTGAAATGATTTCTTATTTGACTATCGAGCAGAGTCTTTGACTAAGGCATTAGAAGAGGTTAAGAAGGGAGAGAGAGAGAGAGGAGATGGAGGGATAAGGGAAGGCTAATACAACCAATGGTTGTAATCACTCTTTCTACATTAATATAGAACTACAATTGTGTTGTCCACTCCACGATGTTGGTAGTATAACTTATTTATATGTTCATGCAATGTTGTTATTATGAGTGGCTTAGATATATGCAATTAGATATCTTTATATGTTCATGTATTTTTTATCAAGGTTTTATGCTATGATATTACACTTGTCTTATCTATGTGCAAATTTTGATCTGGAGCTGGCTCAGGGTCTTCCACCTAGCTACATTGCGCTCTCTAGCAATGCCACACTAAGACTTGAGGTAATAAGTCCTTCTTCCTTCTTTGATATTCATTTGTTAAACATAGATATGCATGCATATTTGTGACAAATACAACTAATCTTAGAGTCTGCCAAGGATCCTAGGAAGATCCTTAACGGTTTCTACATCATCCAAACACCTGTGCATAAATCCCTATAACATAATTGGAAAATCCGCTGGGGACTACACTTAGTTGCTGGTTTATCCCAGAAAGTTCCTAGATCTCTCTTTCTTCCAGGCCTTCTTGTACTTCTTTATTCCCTTTCTGACCACTCAGGACTATACAACACCCTTCTCTCAGTGCTCAACCCTATATCTGATCCCCACAACCTATTTTTTGAGCCTTTTTCCTCACTAACGCTGTTTGCTAGTGTAAAAAGTGCTTTATAATGCACTGTGGCCTCACAAACAGTGCATTAGTGCTGCAAGTAACTCTTTGTAGCCTCTAGTACAGAGCATTAGACAACCATTTCTTGATAAACAACTTGCTCTGTGACCTCATGGGTTGGGAAATTTGCTTGTAGACTGATCAGGGATCTGTAGCTGTGCTTGTTTGACTGATCTGTGTCCTGAACAATTTTTTTTAAGAAAATAGCTTTACTTCTTAATGTTTTTGTTTTCATAAAAGAAAAAATACAATTTTTTTACTGTTTTTTGCTTAGTTGGTTAGATCTGCATTATTTGGTTTTAAAAGTTGTTAGTGAGCATTGAAAGTTCTGTTAGTTGTGCTAGTGTTTTACTAAACTACATGCATGGTATATATATTGAAGTATGAATGACTCTCCCTTTGTAAAAGGAACTTATTCATCGAAAGTGAAAATTTACAACCATTGTTTTTGCATGATTTGAGTTAGAGTCCTATATAACTTCATACGTCAACACCCCTACTGAAGAATCTAATGAAGTACACTTAAAATATACCTAATAAAATCAATAAAAAACTCTTTTTAGAGTAAACACAAATTAGTTTAGTCTAGGATATTAGATTAGGCAGTGTGAGTTAACTACCCAAGATCAGTTCACTGAAATTAGTGTTATTAACGAGAGAAATCCTTCTGCACTCATACTATCCAGGACCACTCTAGTAAAAGTAGAGCTAAATAAGAGACAACATCGGACTATAAGTGAAGTTAGCCCACCTTTTCTTACATCTCCTTTGGGTATTATGTGTATCAGGGATCCCTTTAGGGATATCGGAGCTGAGTTGGGGACTCAAGTATCCTACCCACACAACATACTGTCTATGATTATGTCCCCCCTGGTAGTGTCTATGATTTGAGGTATCCTTAGTGGCCATAATTTTAGGGACCAACACAAGGTGACTGGGGCGGGCTGCCCTGGTACCTAACACAGATGAACCTACTCTGTCTTTGGTTTTTGGGAGGGTGCTCGTCTTCATGAGAGTACTTGGCCCCTTAATCTGCAGTTCGGGAAAAGCTCAAGAGTAATCGTAAATGTACATTTGGCCAACTCTCTCTATTATTCATTGTGATACTGGGTTTCATCTCCAGTGATCGGTTCTTATTAGGCATGGTCATTTCCCTGTGCTTGTTGATTGATTTCCTTAGCGTATTTTTTATTTTTATTTTTTAAATGCCATATTGTTATCACCGAGACTTTAATAAATATCACTCTAAAATCTATTGATAAAATTTATCAATCACTATGGCTACATCCAGCCCTCGCCATCAATCTAGATGACTATTAGGCCTTCCCCCACTCATTGTGGAGGATCCGCCAAGCCCCAGTGAACTGGATTCCTCGTCTTCAAGCAATTAGTCTCCAATATTTAACACAGAAACAATTTGGACATCCCACAATTCAAGCTTACTGGAAAATTTCTTTACTGAAGGTTTCATTCCTCCATACAATCCTCTTACGAGGAATCCATAGGGACCACTCTTAATTCCCGTTACATTTGTACCTCCAATGTCTTCTATTGGACCTACCCCTACCATCTCATCGATGACTAATGGGTCGTGGTATTTTGTGGACACTTTTGGTCCACCACCACCTCCCCAGTCGACAGTCAATACCACACCTCTAATGGAAAACCCTACTATCCTGCCTGTCCCAAGTCCAAACCCTATCATGACACCCACCACGAGTGGAACCCAATACGTACCAAGTTCTACCCCTTTTATGCCAAATCCCAGACCTTCGACAAGTGCTACATACAATGCTCCTTATAATGCTCAATATAACATGATTAGCAAGGTTCCCAACAACCCCCCTATGGTTGGCATCCATTGTTTAGTTCTAACCCCCAGGTTCAAATGCCTGGGGGAATAGTTCCCAATATGCATATACCGGCTGGGAACGCAACAGTTCCCCCTCTCTTTATAGGACATCAAGGAAATTCACTTATGGACATGTACCCTCCTTATGTTAGTCAGGGACCTGTAGCTAATTATGTGGCGAGCAAGATCCCTCAACAAGTTCCTGACCAATCCATATGGGCACCCCACTCTCAACATCAAATGAGTTAAGGGGGCATTCCTTATCCTGGGGGAACCTACAACCCCCAGTATAACAATCCCTATGGAAATCCATAGTACACGACTGTACCCCAAGGAAATTACTATTCCATGCATCTTGTGTATAATATTGGGAACAACACGATGGGAGGACCGCAAGGATCCTCGAGTCAGTTTTCATCACCTTGGTTTGATTCGGGGGCATAAAACACCTTGCATTTTTTTGCAACGCTTGATATCCTCGACTTGTACAAAGTCACCAACAACCCCATCTATCGCAACTTACTTTGGCCTCCAATCCCACACAAAATTACGACAGACATCCCGAAGTTCAAAGGGAAACAAGGGGAGGATCCAGGTATGCACATCACCATCTATCATTTATGGTGTGTTTATAACTCCATGGTGGATGATAGTATTTGGTTACGACTCTTTCCCCGCACCCTCACTGGCAATGCAACCAAGTGGTACATTGAGTTACCATGCATGTCATCAATACCATTGGCGCTTTAGCGATGGAATTCTTAAAGCACTTTCAGCTACCCATCCGCTATGAAATTGGGACGAAACTCCTCACTTCATTAAGTTAGGACACCGCCACCCACATCTCTGATCATATCCATGAATGGAGATGTAGGCAGAGGCTCGTCAAAGCTCCCCTCCTAGACTATCCATTAGCGGATTGGTTTTGCAAGTCTCTACTCCCACAAATCACTAAAGATGTCGCCTTAGGTGATGCAGTCATAGAAGACCAATCCATTCGTCATGCCCAACACTTAGATTTGATATATTTGTATTATGGCACTTTATACGACATCATTCCCAATGCCGCCCTTAACTCCAATGCTCTCGCTACTCAGCAACCTGGAGCGCACGCTGATGGTATTATCGACACCACTTCTGGGGCTGCTATAAAAAACTCAGCAGTCCCATTGCCCAGTTGTCAGTTGACCCCTCTACCAAATCAAGTACTCTTCCTATCACCACAATAAAATCTATGTAGTCTACACAAAAACCTAGCGGTAATAACAAGAAGAATAAGAAAAAGACTGCTCCTTTTGAGGAGCAATCAACCAAGTAGTACGACCCAAAGCAGAAGGTTGCTGCGCCCTCTGACACCAACTTGCATTTCAGGTGCAAATATTTTCGAAAGGGCACGGAGTACATAGAACTATCATTAACGAAGGTGCTTCTACCTGCATCATGTCGGCTCCATGTTGGCTCGCTTTGGGTTCTCCAACCCTATCACCGCCGTCGAATTCACTTAAATATTTTGACGGCCACACTTTCATCCCAAAAGGCTACCTAGCTAGCTACCCAATCACTTTGAGTGGGAAACAAATAATGGTGGTAATCAAAGTCGTAGATAGAAAGCTCAAATATAATCTATTGTTGGGTAGCAGTTGGAATTATGCCATGAATTCCATTGTGTCTACTGTCTGTCGCATCATCCTATTCCCATTGGATGGAAAGATAGTCATAGCGGACCAACTGTCTTTTTTCACCCCTGATTATTCCCCATTACCTAGTGGATCTGTACCCTTAGTAGGTGGTGTACCTGACTCTTACGTCAGTATATGTACCGGTCTATTGAAGGGATCTTCCCTGATGGCTTGTTTCCCTCTTCCGCTGCCCGCTGTTCCATGGACGCTCTTTATGGTTTCATCTGTTCCTCATGAACTAACCAATCCTTGGATCCTTTTAGCCCCTTCAGACATTGACACTTACAGAGAACAAATGCCACTGTCACCAGCTGAATTGGCCTACCATGCCATTCAATATGCATCCGAATATCTGGTCGCTTTGCTCACCGCCAACGGTACCACCCCCCTTCCCACAACTGCTCCTTCTTACGATCTACTCAATCAAGTCCTACTTACGGAAGAAGCTATTAGGCATATCATGTGTTTAGAAGAGCGACCTTGGGAGGACTCCCACCATCATGTTTCAATATCTGATTCAGACACGATACCTCTTCAAATCTTGTCATTTGATGAACCAGAAATCATTTCCTCACCTTATATGATTATCCAAACTTTGGATGTGGAGGGAAACATGGGAAATATTTTAAAGACATTTCTCATCGATATTTATGTCAAGACATGTATCGTAGAAAACATCCAGATAGGAGCCGATTGCACTCCTGAGGAAATTGAAAGCTTCACCTACCTTTTTAAGGAATTCCGTGATGTATTTGCTTGGTCTTAAGAGAAAATTCCCAGCATAGATCCATCCATTATTGAGCATGAGATTGAGATATATGAAAATGCCAAGCCGGTCCACCAAAGGCTTCGACCAATCCACCCCTGCAAAAAGAAAGCCATCAAGACTGAGGTGGAAAAATTGTTACGTGCTGGTTTTGTCTACCCTGTTCCCTTAACAGAATGGGTTTCCAATCTAGTTCCTATCAATAAGAAACAAGGTACTATCTGCGTATGTGTTGACTATCGAGACTTGAATGCTGTGTGTCTGAAGGATAATTATTTGACACCATTCAGTGACCAAATCATCGATGACTGTGCTGACTATGAATCCTTCTCATTCATGGATGGTTTCTCAAGTTACAACCAAATTACCATAAAACCGTTAGACCAACACAAAACTTCCTTCATTTTCCCTTGGGGAATCTTTGCCTATTGAAAACTCCCAATTGGTTTAAATAATGTTGGAACAACATTTCAAAGGGCCATGGACTACGCATTTCACGATATCAGACATATCGTTCAAGATTACTTGGATGACCTTCCAGCCCATTCCAAGAAGCGAGCGCAACACCTAGAACATTTACGAGTGATTTTTCTTAGGTGCCAGTTCTATAACATACGTCTGAATCTGCATAAATGCATTTTATTTGTCGAGTCTGGATGCTTACTTGGTTTCATTGTCTCCAAGTATGGGATTAGGGTTGATCTCGATAAGGTAAAGGCGATTACTCAATTGCCCGAACCACAATCCATTTTGCAGGGGAAAGAAAACTTCTTACGACGGTTCATCATCAATTATGCCGAGTTAACGAAAGGATTTATGCACCTACTTAAGAAGGGAGTGTCGTACCTGTGGGGTGATCAAGCTCAATGATCATTTGATGCATTGAAAAAGGTGCTTATATCAGCCCCACTACTCAATGCTCCAAACTATGGGTGCGACTTTCTACTCTATCTGGCCACCTCACCATCCTCTCTAGGAATGGTCTTGGTTCAAACTCACAATGACCTAAGTGAGCATGTGATATATTATTTGTTGAAAGGCCTGGCTGGGCCCGAACTCAGATATTCACATGTGGAAAAGATATCCTTGGCAGTTATCTTTGCTATCAACCACTTCCGACATTACGTACTGCTGCGATAGACTACTGTCATCGTCTTGGATAATCCCATGAGACAAATTTTGTCTCGTCAAGTCATTGGAGGAAAATATTCCAAATGGATATTTATCCTCCAACAATTTGATTTGGTTTTCATTTCTGCCAAGGCAAAAAATTCCTTAGTCTTCGCCGAGCCTTTTTTAGATCTTCCCATTGTCGATCAAATGAGATATCCCACAATCCTCTTCTAGACGAAGCTGTCTATCTTATCGACTCTACTTACCCTTGGTATAGTGGCATTCTTGTCTACCTCCAAGTGCAATGTTTCCGCCCTCAACTATCATCAGGTGACCGTCGTCGCATACGCCACCAAGTGTGACACTATTTAGTGCTAAACGATACTTGGGATCTACCTGGGACCGACGACAAGTCGAATGGTCGCCCGGATCGCCCACAATCGTTCGTGGAAAATCTGCTTCTCTTTAGCTCCAAAACACTCTCATAGCTTGTAAATGATGCAAATGGTGAAAGTGGAGGCTCAAGAACTCCCTTATAGTCACTTCGGAGACATGACTTATCTTAATTGAAGTCATTAAAGTTGATGTAGTCCATTTCCTATGATATTTATCAGGCGCCATGACCCCATATTGGTAGAAATTGCTCATGTTTTGATGAAAGGACTTTCAGGGTTGAATGGCAGAAATGACCATGTTTGATTCTCAATGAGCGCTTTCTTTTATGGGATGTTTTCTCGCTCTTAAACTGAAAAATCCCCGAGTTTTTCATCGTCAAGGTCATTAAACACCTACGACGATGGTCTGAGAAACTCCTTTTCTCTCTTTTTATAGCTCACTAAACTGAAAAAGGTAGAATGAGCATTTCATTTTAGGGACTTTTTCTTGCTCATAAAACTAAAAAAACCCTGAGTTCCTTCTTTAGGCTCATTAAAAACTTATGAAGAAGCTCTGAGCATTTATTTTTAGGGACTTTTTCTCACTCATAAAACTGAATAAACCCCAAGTTCCTTCTCCAGGCTCGTTAAAAACTTATGAAGAAGCTCCGAGCATTCTTTTTGGGAACTTTTCTTGCTCGTTAAATCGAAAAAACCCAAATTTTTTCGTCACCGGGCTCGTTAAAAACTTACGGTGACGATATGAGTGCTTTCTTTTTTGGGACCCTTTCTTACCCTTAAATTGAAAAATCCTCGAGTTTTTCCCTTCTTCAGGCTCGTTAAATCTACGAAGAAGGAATGAGCAGTTCTTTTACCTCTTTTTCCTCGCTCACTAAACTGAAAAAGATACCTTGAGTTTTCTTCATTTGACTCGTTAAAATTCAATGAAGGTATATTGAGTTTGTCATCGCATGACTCATTAAAATTTCACGACGAAAATCAAGTTTAGTCCATCTTCTCGTACTCGTAACAAAATGAGGCAAACATCTATTGAGCATAGGTTTCTCTTTATCCAGACTCAATAGATTAACTTATGAAAAAGGAACCGTTTTGGGTATACTATTAAACCTTTGTTAATTGTTGCACCGGGTTAAAAAATATGACAAAGGGACCACCTTGGATTCGTTCTTTACAATCTTTTCAGATTCTCGAAGTATGAAAAGACCATCGAGTTGTCCCATCTAGACTCATTAAAGTAAACAGATAAGGAATGAAGCCACTCTTTACGATCTTTTCAGACTCTTGAAATATGAAAAGACCAATGAGTTTGTCTATTTGGAATCATTAAACTAATCAGACAGGGCATATATTTCCTCTTTAAAATATTTTTATACTCTTAAAACATGAAAATACCAATGAGTTTACCTGTCTGGGCTAACTAAACTAATAAGATGGGGAAAGTGGAAAATACAATTGCTTTGTGTTCGATATTTTGAAACAAGTTTTTTGGCAGTAGTCTCTCCCTTGAACATGGAAATCCCTCAGATCAACCTTCCTTGTGATGGCCTCTCAATATGAACCTTACCATCCTATGAGTTTAGCCTATGTACCCCGATGTTCTTGCATCTCTGTATCCTAACACTCTTTGGTGTTCATGAGTCTAGTGTTGCATGGTTAAAACCGTTGTCATGCCTTCTATTGTTCAAGGGAAAACCTTTATTTTCTATTTCCTCCATCAAACCATCAAGCATATCCTTTCATCATACCCTCTGTCACTTTGACCCAATGCTCAAAATATTCCTAAAAAAAATCATTCTTGTCCTGTTTCGTGTCAAATGATGTAGGACACATTATTGCCTACCTTTCGACATGTATCTTCTTATCGATTTCAACACTCTATCTATGAGAAAAACCCATAAATACTTCAGTGCCTAGGTACTTACAAACATCAGTGGTAGGTCACCTTGTGTTTAGTCATGGGTTTTCATTATTGGCTCCTGGTTAAACGATTCTATGAGTGTTCGTCGAAAAAACATTATTCACACTTGCTAGATTGTACTGTGCATATTGGAGACCATCACCATTATTGGTGGCCATCCTCACATCTATTAATGATCTCCATTATTGACTGGTAATCAGACAATTTCATGCATGTTGGACCTCAACGCCTTTATTCACATGTATCGATATATGCTATTGCAATGAAGCGGAAATCAAGACCTTGGGTAGAGGCTTACATCACTCAGCCTTGTTTCCTCTCCCAAGTTGCGTTTAAAGTTTTTTGGAGACAACTCATTAGAATGATCCTATTATGACACAGGTTCCGCATTGTTCTTATTGGCAGCTAGACTCGTCATATCTCTTTATTGAGAAAATTACTCTGACATAGCTATTGAGCATGGGAATGCCCGACTCAAGACATGATTTTAGTTGTTTATATATGTGTTGTATCAAGTTTCTCGTACCAACCTAAGCTCCGATCCTCTCTCTTTTTTTTCCAAATGAAAAGGATAGTTAAATATAAAGTATTTCGACCACCGTCATAGCCTTTGATGTCAAAATTTAGGGGGCATCTGTTATATAGGAAAATGAACTCCTCACCATCTCAGAGGGAAAGACATGATGACTGAAGGACTGACCAAGTTCACAGGCCCTATTGTCAAGCTAACGCTGTCTAGGCACTAGGAACTTGCTTTATAAATCTTCCTAACAAGGCTAAGGGTGTGTTAGTACCTAGGGTAACTCTGTTTGTTACCTTGGGAAGAGCGTTAGTGACTCCAAATGAGTTTATATGGGTCAAGGGAACAAATTGACCAAGACATATCTCGATATTCTCTCCTATGTCAGCTCACAAAATCAGGGAAACATCAGAACTTGACCTGTTTGGAGGAATTACTAATTCATAATGGAGTCTACAAATGGGAAAGATCACAAAATCATAGCAACATCACTGTTTTTAACGAAATGAACTCATGAAGGACTTGGTAACCCTATCCTCACACGCTATATGTGCAAGGCTAGGTCCATTGTGGAATAGGTCAAACCATTTGAAAGGATTTCTTATTTGATTGTCAAGCAGAGTCTCTGACTAAGGAATTATAAGAGGTTAAGAAGGGAGAGAGAGAGAGGAGATGGAGGGGTAAGGGAAGGCTGATACAACCTATGGTTGTAATCACTCTTTCTACATCAATATAGAACTGCAATAGTGTTTTCCACTTTGCGATGTTGGTCATATAACTTGTTTATATGTTCATGCAATGTCGTTATTATGAGTGACTTAGATATATGCAACTAGATATGTTTATATGTTCATGCATTGTTTGTCAAGGTTTTATGCTGTGATATTACACTTGTCTTATTTATGTGCAGGTTTTGATCTGGAGCTGGCTCAGGGGTCTTCCACCTAGCTACATTGCGCTCTCCAGCAACACCACACTAAGACTTGAGGTAATAATTCCTTCTTCCTACTTTGATATTCATCTGTTAAACATAGATATGCATGCATCTTTGTGACATTTGCAACTAATCTTACAGTCTTCCAAGGATCCCGGGAAGATCCTTGAGGGTTTCTACATCATCCAAACACTAGTGCATTAATCCCTATCGCAGTTCCTGTCATTAGGAAGTGTATAATATCTTCAAAGTAATTGTCCGCGATGCGCACGACGAAAGCTGCATGTCAGGCAATCCTTCTTCCACATTAGTGGGATCCTCTCCTGTTTCAATGTGTGACAGATGATCTGGTCCTACATTCAATTTTCCTAGCTTCACAATGACTTCAAAATCATCTTCCTGAAACAACAACACCCATCTTCATATAGTCCCCCCCAACACAGGCTTGTTAACTAGGTATTTCAACTCAGAATGGTCTATATACATCTTAAAGTGTTCGCCCAACAAATAGTGCCTGAACTTCTGGAGCACGTACACCATAGCTAACCCTTCATGCTCTGTCATTGAATAATTCTTCTCATCTTTAGAAAACTTCCTACTTGCGAACGCTATGGGATGATCCAATTCTCCCTCACCAGACTGTATCAGTACTGCTCCCAGTGCAATACATGATGTGTCCACATGCACATGAAATTCCTTCTTCCAATTTGGGAAGACTAGGATCGGCGTGATGACCATTTTCTCCTTTAACACATCTAGGCTTCACTGACATTCGTCATTCCAACAGGATGCAACATCCGTATTCAATAGTGTTTTCATTGGCGCGGTAATCTGGGCATAACACTGATGAACTTCCTATAGTATCCTGTATGCCCCAACATTGCACACAAGTTTTTCACACTTCTTGGCACCTCTAAGTTGATTATGACCGCGATATTAGCAGGGTCAACCATTAAGCCCTATCTGCATACGACATGGCCCAGTAAGATCCCAAAAGGGACACAAAACAAACATTTCTTTAAATTGAGCACGATTTGATACCTCCGACATGTGTAGACTAGCTACATGGTGCTTTACTAGTCCAAACATCATCCAATCATCGAAATATACTTCCAAAAACTTGTGAATGAAGTCTTTGAACGCAACAATGACTACACGCTAAAATATTGCTGATGTGTTCTTCAGTCCAAAAGGCATCACAATATACTAAAAGCATACCCATTTAGTCACTAAGGTCTTCTTACTTCTATCCTTCGGCGTGATCTTGATCTGATGTACCTCGAGAACCCATCAGTGAATGAATACACTTCTTGACCGACAACATTTTCTAGCACTTCATCGGTGAACAAAGTTGGAAATGGATCATGCACGCAGGCATCATTCAATTTTCTGAGATCTATGCATATCCTTATCTCATCCTTCTACTTCTTTTCTTGAACTATGATTGGGCTCACCCAATCAGATTCTTCCACTAGCTCGATAATGCCTGTTGCAAACATTTTATCCACTCTAAGAGGACCTTTTATTTATACTTTGGGTTGAGGTGGTAAGGCGTTTTCTTGACCGGATTCGTGTCTGTTTTTAAATTAATCTTCATAACATCCAAGTCCCCTATTATCCCTTTCAAATCTGAAAAATTTGTAGGGAACATGTCCTGATATTTGTGGAGAAACTCAGTGACCTTATCTACTGTGGAATCATCCCAGTAGTCCCCAATCTTTGCAAAATTCGGCTCCGCTCCTGTGCCAATGTTCACCTGTCTAGTTTTGAGTGGTGTAGTGATGTCTGGATTCTCTATTTATGGTCCATCAACTTCGCGGTGACCTTCAGTATCTGGGATATTAATGTTTCTTGGGTCCTCGTCTTCTTCTTTAGCAGTCACATTGTAGCACCCCAGCGCGTGGATCAGCTGAGTGGTCCAATCAGGGTGAATCAAATCTAAAGGATCTTGCAATATTATGAGGATCACTGCTTTGACTTCCTACAACACCTCATCAATACATTCAAATCCGTCCTCAAAGCTGAATGTCATCAATAATCCCTGTCGCAAAACATCCCATTCTTCAGTGCCATGGTGGAGCTCTGTTTCCAAGTAACAATTCATTGGTATGACATCCAAAGTGTGAAAGAACAAATGCACCCACTTAGGGTGAGGCTCTGCTCCATAAACTTCAGTCCATTTGGCAAAGTGATCGTGTAGATCATTTCTCCCATCATATTTCTCTATTAATCACTCTTTCAGACAACCAAAGCAGATTCTCATCATCCTTCTATATTCACGCCAATCATCAAAACTATCCTTGTGCGTACCCCACCATCTTGTGGGCGTAGTGCACAACGCCAGATCTAGGGCCTGGAAGTGATGCTTCTCTAGCACTTCCCTTTCAAATGCATCCAAAAATTTATCAATGTCATTTAAACCATGATAATAAGGTAGACTTCTTACCTCTAATGAGACACAACACAACGATCTAGTCATCTTGTTACAGTGCAACATAGACACTTCATGCACTCGATTCTGCTAGTGCTCCAACTCCTCGTTTGGATCTGAAGTGCAGGAACTTTTGCGGTCCCATTCAATACGTCCATCCGCTGTTAGATTCACCCAATCTTGGTCTCACACTGTTATTTTATAAATCTGGTCCAAATCGTCATCACTTTCATAATTTCGGACCGGTTCAATATAACACGGTCCTTGTACAGGGTCCAGGGGTACTACTACATAGAGTGATTTATTTTCAAATTTGATCTTCCCCTTCTTCAAATTGATTACCCCATTCATATCAGTAGCCCAAGCAATCCCAAGGAGCGCATGGTAGGGATTGATGTCATCCACAATCTCTATCACTTCAAAGTCAGCCAACGTGCTTGCGCCTTCAATATCAACCGTTACTCCTTGCAATATTCCCATGGGGATGATATTCTATTGATTTTCCATCCTTTGCTAAATTGAGGAACATTGCAGCACATGTCTCCCCATTCTCTCCCACATCTGTTTAGGTAGAACATTCACATTTGACCCTAGATCCAAAAATAACTTCATCCATCTCATATTCTCCTATCTGCAGAGTGAGCCTCATCTCACATCCTGTTCTTGCCTTATGATTACCAATCTTCTTGACTACATGCGGTCCATCAAGAAAATTTTCCTTTT
>APFE031715490.1:0-11270 GCA_000404065.3 Pinus taeda | reverse complement strand
TTTCACATGCACGGCCCTGGCTCTGGCAAACTTACACTACTGAGGAAATAAGTATTTTGACCTCAACTAGAAAAATCGACTTTCTTATGCAAATATATCTGATCTGGATTTAAACAAGAACGCAACAAATTATAGATATAACTATACATATAGAGATGAAACAGAAATAATAC
Organism: Pinus taeda; assembly: GCA_000404065.3. Lineage (NCBI taxonomy): Eukaryota > Viridiplantae > Streptophyta > Pinopsida > Pinales > Pinaceae > Pinus > Pinus taeda. The sequence continues at coordinate 11,097 of APFE031715490.1, read as the reverse complement.
TTCATTTCATTATTGTAAAATACTGAAATATGCTTATAAACAAAAATGGAAATAAACTAGCTAGGGCGATGGTAGCTTATCTCTGAGAAGAGATGTGGCAGCTACATACCTCTAAACTGTGTTACAATGAGGATCGAAGGCTATTTATTGTTGAGAAACAATGGAAAACCCTAAACATCCAAAAACCTAATCATAGAAGATGAAACGCCAAACTATGGGCCCCATTTGGGTAAATTGGTACATCAACTTCCCAAGGTCGTAACTTTGGCATACGATCTCCATTTGACACGCATAATATCTCGTTAGAAAGATCTATTCGATAACTACAACTTTGGGAAGAGCAACATCGGTCCATGAACCCATGTTGCTCCCAATTTTCCCCAAAAACGTCGTTTACGGCCTCAAAACGGCTCCGGAAGTTCAGGACCCGAAAACTGCTAAAAATAGTAAATTGTGCTACAATTAAGGAAACTGAAAAGCTGATAGAAACAATGGTGGGGGTCCAAGTAAATTTGGCAGGTGGCCACCAATATCCACTTGGATCAATATCTCTCTTGTAATTTGTCTACTTTCTCCCACAATTCGTCCTTCTAGAGCAATTTACACTTCTCACTAGGGTAATCTGCACCCCTCTCTAGAGAAATTTGTACCACTGGAAAATCAGTCTCTCAATGCAAAAAAAAATGATTTCCAAATATATTTGGAAATCATAGTGATAAATTCCTCTAACAATCTTGTCTCCAAACACTATTGATCTCACTCTATTGATTCCCCTATGTTGCCTCTGCACCCTTGCTATCATTGCAATATTGTGTCTTGATCTCTCACCTATCTATTCTCCAAATTCTCATCGATTTCATCTTATAATATCTCATTGGCAAATCAATGGCCATGATCTAATTTCAATTGATGGCTAAGATCATCTTGACCCCTTCTCATGTCTCTTCTAGAAGTCACTAGATTTACCTCAATTAATTCAGATTATTTAAGCCATTTCCCTAAGTTAGACTTAGGAAAATTAATAAATTGGCTAATTAATTCTAATCAAGGCCTTTTCTCGTGAAACCTTTTTTGAGTATTGGAGAAAATGTGCCCTTAGCCTCATAGACACAATCTAAGACTAGAACACCTATCCGAGCTGCATAATATAATAGTTAATGATAGAGAAGGGGCATGAGAAATATTTGAGTATGGTGTCATAGGTGTTGAGAGAGCACCAATTGTATGACAATTTGAGTCAACTCACTTCTCGTCAAAGGAAAATGCACTACTTGGGACATATTATCTCAGAGGAGGGCATAATATTTCATCTAGATAAGATTGAGGTAATTAAATGATGGCCTAGACCAAATAACATTTCAACAGTGAAATCATTTACAAGTCTAGCTAGATATTCTAGAAGATTCATTACAATTTTCTCCAAGATTGCACATCCAATCGCTTCACTATAAAAGAAGGGAATAAAGCTTGAATGGACTACCAAGTGTGAAGAGAGTTTCTTGCACTTGAAGGAATTTTTAACTAATGCACTTATTTTAAAGATTGTAAAACCAAATAAGCATTTTGTTGTATGCTTAGGTGCATGTAAAGGAGGAATTGGAGTCGTTACCCAAAATGGGCATGATTTTTGCTATGAATATAGGAAACTCAAAGAGAATGAAATAAATTATGCTATCCATGACTTGGAGCTTGTAGCTATTGTTCGTGTGTTGACAATGTGAAGGCATTATCTCATGGGAAAAAAATTGAGCCAAGGATAGACCATAGTGGTTTGAAATACTTGTTTGAATAGCCAACACTAAATGTTAAACAAACTATATGGATGCATGTCACAATGAATATGAATTTGACATCAAGATCATCAAGGTAAATGAGAATAAAGTGGATAATACGCTCAATAGGAGGGTGCATGAAATGTGTGCTACAACCATTAGTATATACAACATAATTTTAGCAAGTAGAATGTTGGAAGTTGTAGCACTGGACTAGCATTATGTACAATTAGAGAAGGCTCACAACAGAGTTATGTATAACTGAAATATAAATATTGCACATTAGATAAGGAGGGGATTCTCTTGTATGAGAACAAGGGGTATGTTCCTAACTCAATGAATTTGATAAATTTAGTGCTAAAAGAGATGCACAATGTTATGTACTCTAGACATCTAAGGTACCAAAGACAATTGCAACTGTAATGGGATAATATTTTTGGCCTAGACTATAGAAAGATGTGATGGATTATATAGCCAAATGTATGGAAAGTTAGAAGGTAAAGGTTGAGAAAATGCATTGAATGAGATTTTCTATATAAATTTCCCATTCCTAAATGGAAATAGGAAGTCACTACTATACCAAACTACCTAGAACAACATGGAAACATGATTCCATCATGGTAGTGGTGGAAAATTTTATAGAGGCTACACATTTTAGTCCAATTAAGATGACTCACACGGTAACCAACACTACAAAGATTCATATGAATAGAATTGCTAGGATACATGGTGTTCTTAAGGTAATAGCCTAATAGAGATCCCAGGTTCACATCCAATTTTTGCAAAGGGTTGCTTAAAGGATTTGGGACAAATCTAAATTTCAACCTAGCATATCATCTAGAGTTGAATGGCTAGACAAAGAGGATCAACCGAGTCATTGAAGATATGGTAAGAATGTATGTAATGGAAAAACCATCTAAGTGGAAAAACTATCTTCATTTGGTTGAGTTTTATTATAATGATGTGTATCAAGAAACGTTCAATATGAGACCATTTGAGGCCTTGTACATAAGAAAATACAACCATGCTAGGTAGTTGGGATAACCCAACAAATAGAGTCGTTATTGGGGTAAAATGACTAAAAAAATGGAAGAGTAAATGTTCAATATTAGGTAGGAATTAAAGACTGCACATGACAAGAAAATGAGCTACATTGACAGAGGTAGAACACATAGGGAATTCAAAGTGGGTGAGAATGTGTTTTGAAAGTGAAGGATAAAAGGAGCTATGAGATTAGGAAGTTGCCTAAAATTAGTAGCAAGATATTGTGGGTCATTTGAAATTTTAAAGAGAATTAGCCTAGTTGCATACATGCTTACATTACCTACATATATGAGAATTAACAATATGTTTCATGTGTATTTATTGCGATGTATGTGCCTAATCCTAATCGTGTGATTCTTTGGGTTGTGATCTAGGTGGAGCATGAAGAAGACTTTTCAGTGGAGCTAATGCACAACTTAGGCCAAAAATTCAAAGTGCTTAGGGACCAAGCCATCAATGTAGTAAAGGTCTAATTATGATCTGAAAGATGTCATATGGGAGCACAAGGAGGCCATGTGGAAGGAGTACCTATAGTTTTTTGAAAATTTTAAAGAAATACATATATACATTTGTAAATAAGTGTACACAGACTCCTTCTTTGGCAAATGGAGTTCATAGAGCCACAACTTTGAGACTTCTTGTCTGACCTGTGTTAGAACCTTTGAAGGGAAGTGAGGCCACTTGAGGGACTATGATGTAAACAAGGGGCTACACTTCCTTGGATTATGTAGGTTTATGAGAATGAGAGATGTTGGTTGGAATTGTTGTAGGAGTCACTAAAATATGAAGTCTTTAGTACAATGATGTAAAATTTTGTGTACATATGTACATCTAGACTAGTATGGTGATGTGAATTGAGGACAATGAAAAATGTAGTTTGTGGGAGAAGGTTGGTGGGTGGAGGGGAATGTAGCACCCCGTAGTTTTAATCCCCATTCTAGCAATGCATATTTGTAAAATGTGATGAATGGTCAAGGGCCAAGTGAAGTGTAAACATTATACATTGAAAACAATAAAATAAAATATAATGTTGGCTATATATATATATATAAGGAAAGAGTCATGAGGCTTATGTTTCTATAAAATAAGGGACTAAAAGAGGGTCCAAGGGAAAATTATACAAGCATAATAATCCTAAGCCACCTTTCTCAATTATTTTTGTAATGGACCTTCTATTTTCCTATAACAATCTCAGGTTAAAAGTTCATGTAATAAAGTCTAATAAATGAAAAATAAGACTAAGGTCTAGCCCCAAGGGTTAGCTCAACTCATCAATTTCTCATTGCTAAGTACCCCGTCGATTGGGAGGTCGCGGGGTTAATTCTCCTCAATGCCCTTGGGGTTAGGCCCTGCTAGTTTGGCCAATGGAAATTGATTTCCTTTGGGGTTGATCTGCATAAGTTTTCTTGTGGATGTAGCAGCCACCCAATGTCCATGAACCACCATAAAAAAATAAGACTCAGGTCATGGGACACGTATACCATGTTGAATGTTGGACAAAGCACTATAGTGGGAATCACTTTTGATTTATTAATGGCTATGGAAATTGGCAAAGATGCATTAATTAGAATTTATTTATGAGAAATAAATGAAAATAGGATAAAAGGAAGGTGAAGGGACACATATTTGCATGCTAAGGAAATTAGAAGGAAAATTGAGGAAAATGAAGAAAAATGTGACATCAATAATAAAAAGGCTTCAGAGAACTAGTTCATATCTTTTGTAAGTTTGGTTTTGGAATTAGCTGTTTGAGAGAGAGAGAGAGAGAGAGAGCACAAATAGGAGAAATCAAGCAAGCAAGCAAAGAAAGGAAAAAGGAAAACAAAAGGACAAGCAAGGAAAGTATGGAGAAGGTTGGATCAACAACTTCAGCAGGAATATTTTGCAGGTAACAAGTTACATGTATGATTTCCTAGATGAGGTGAATGCATGGTACATGCATTTGTCTACTTGATTCATTTGTTGTCATTGGCATGGGTTTTTTTTTTTTTTTTGGTTTGACAGTGGTTTCAACCTTGCCTTTCCATTTCCTAGATAGTCATGGTGTGATGGGATTCATTTCTTGGTTGAGCTTTGGATTGTCAATATGTTTTGGAACCACATGAGGTGGTCTCAGGAAAATTCCCAATGGTTGGGGGTAGAGATGGTTTTCTTCAGGAACCCTCGATAGGTGGGTGGAGACAGGAAAATTCATCAAGTTATGGTGAAGAAATTCTTAGGCATCCAAGATTGGTTTGGTTTTGTGATCTCAGGACCGGTTTAGGTGAGATCATGGTATTTTGAAGGTGGAGGTGGTTTAACCTTTGGATTCCCTTGGTTGTTTATGTCTTGGTTTATCCCATGATATCCCACATTCATGCTTGGAATTTAGCACAAGGGTGATTGGCGAAAAGAAAGATTTGGTTTAGCTCAATCTATGGTCAGGTGGTACGTGGAAGTCCCTGAATTGGTTGGCTTTTTCATATGTTAATAAGAACTATTTTTCTATTATACCTTATAATCATTTGTACCTAATATTATGTTGCTTTGATGGTTGTTCTATCATGGTTAATATTATGGTTATATGTTGGTTATAAGCTTGATTTAAGATGTTATCTAGCCATGGCTCTTATTATGCTTTAATAAGTTAATGAATGGTTGATGAATGCATGGGCTAACAAGTTTTGATTCAACTACTTGAGAGGGCATCATACCTTCTCTATTATTTTCAGCTAAAGTACAAAGACTTACACTCAAATATGCATTCATGACCTGTAACTCACATGTTTACCATATGTTTGATGAAATTTCTACTGTGTTCTAGTCAGTCTAGGTCAAGTTTTGAATTAAAGTTTGAATGATTAGCATTGTCGTTATGAGAAATATGATTATGGAAAGTTACAAGAAGTTCTGGGCAATGGTCTGGAGATTAGCCTAGAAAAGTGGCATAGATTTGAGGACCATAGGCACAGAACTGAGGATCTGAGGTCATAACCATATGAAGCAAGGCTTGTGAGTGTGGTTGGAGGCTCACAACTGCATGCAAACAATGCCAATGGTGCAGTTATAGGTCTAGGTCGGAGAAAAAGGGTTCAAGCTTAGGGATTAGTCACCTTGGGTGGTTGTTTAGCCTTTGAGTGATCTTTGATTCCTAAGGAAGGCTAGTAAGTCTCAGTTGTAAGCCCCACTTCCTTAACTGGAACTAGGAGGTTGGGTCATATCATAGTGGCAAGTTAGTTCACATTTACTCTGGAGGGCTTGTAAAAGTGTGTAAATGTGGGGTGGCATGTTACATTTCCTTTTTGAATATTCTAAAAACCCATTCCTTGAATGCATGCTAGAATCTTGGTGGAAAAGTCACCTCACCTAGTTATTGAAAGCATGAGATGAGTATAATCAACTATGATAATTGGCAGAGTCAAACATTCATGGGACAAAATGAAATTCAAATAGGGAGAAAAAACAATTTTCTCAACATTGTAGAAGAGAGGAAAATAGAGTTGAGATATTGAAAAAGGTGAGGCAACCATAGTGGGGATTGGAGATAGCTTGTTAGACTTTGAAATGTATAGAGAATTATGTCATCATATATGCAAGTGACTTTTTGTTGAGGGAATTACCCAAGAGAAAGTGAGATTTCTACCATGAGTACTCATGTTACAGTTGGAGTTCCTAGAGTCCTTAGATGAGAGATTTATTGGCCAATCTATGTTGGAGCCCTAAAGGGAAGTGGGATAGCTTAAGGGAATGCATGAAAAAGAAGAGGATCTCATTCCTTGGGTTGTGTAGCTTAAGGGAAAAGAGATTTGGTGAATTGGAATTGGTGTAGGAGTTAACTTAGTAGGAGTTTTCTCGTGTTTTAGGTACATAAGTGGATAATATCTAGCCATAGGACTCATTGTTTCTTGTGGATTCAAATCGAGTGTGACCTGTTGCTGAGAGGATTAGAGCAGCATAGTCTATGGTTAGGTGGAAATTATAATTTTTGCAGCTAGTTGTGTATTAAGATAATAATTCTCGTTGCTATCCCCATTTATAATTATAATGTTATTCTTAAATGTTGTGTTTTACTACTACATTTTACTTTGTATTTTGAGTGTTTAATGTTGATGTGCATGTATAAATATTTTAATTTATAGTAGTTGCATGAGAATTTTAATCATGTTGCACACATTTATTTCAATTGGTATCAAAGTATTTTTGATTTGTTTTGATAATGGATGTGTTATAGAGTGATTTTAGAGCTAGACTCAAGTCTGGGTCTACTACATATTGGTATAAGAGTCGAACTATGGGTCTAGGTCTGATACATCTTTGAAGTATATTTAATTGACAATATTTCCTTGAAGCACATTCAAAGTATGCTAGAGATTTCAAGTGATGGTAATGATAGACTTATTGTAGTATTTTGTTATAATATTATGCAATAAGCATTAATAGTAAAAAATGCTTTGTATTGGTACTTGGGATATCAAGATTATGTCCTCTTTGTAGATGCATCAATCAAATTTTGATGTAGATTTCCATTGCATAGCCCCTTGAGGATTGAGAGAATACCTCAATTTATTTGTATACCATAATTTTCAATCAATTTGTAATGCAATTAGTCGGGATACAAAGACTAAATGACATTTTAAAATTACTATTTTTTGTGTGGGGTAAATGGATCCTTTCATTAATCATAGAAAGTTACATATAGCTTGAATTTCCAAAAGAAGACTAAAATCCTGGAGATACTTGAAAATTAACAAGCTTCCTACCAAGAATAGACAATCAGAGAAATATTACAATAACCATAACAACATAAAAAACTCCTCGAGGATTCAATATTTCAAGGAGGAAAGTGCATCTAACATCTGCATGACTTTCCCCGAGTTGACTAATTATTCAACATATTCTTGGACTCATGCCTTATTTCTCTTATGGACTCAATTTTTGGCTTCTTTATATTTTCTAGAGACCACCTTGAAATCCATCGTCTAAACCCTAAGACTAGAATGTGAGGAACTTGAGCCCAATTGCTTTCTCTGAAGATAGGTGTTATACAAAATCCTAGTCTCGTGAGTTGGCATGTCTGTTACATATTTTCCATGTCATGCTTCCACAAGGGCTATTAGTCGTGGGTCATCTAAATCCATATCTTCTGGTAGGGCTTCTGCTTTAACTTCTTCCGAAGGGGAGTTAATCATCTCATGTGGTAAGGATTTCATTGAAGCTCTTCAAGAGACTTTTGCATGACCTTTGTATGGTTTTCAGATTTACCTTATGTTCATTTTATACTTGATTGAATGTTGACTTGCTCAAGAGACTCCTTCATAGAGGAGAAAGACTTGAACCTATTTTCGAATCTAGGGATTTGGTCAAGATTTGAGATACCTTGGGGACTCAAATTTTTTATTCTTTGGGGGATTTTTCCCAAATCAACATTTCTCTTTCTCAAGATGGTTTTCTTCAAATGTTTCCTTGGCATTCATTGGATGGTCTCTAATAAGATGCTCATATTGATGAAAACATATGCATATAACCGGGACTTGTTAATAATTTCGAGATTGTTTCCAAACACTATCATGATAGTAAATATCTATATAGGATGGAAGTGGTTGGGATATATTCATATACACACATATTCATGCATATGAAGTGTACCTCCCTCTCTTAGCAGCCTATGATGCTTTAACAAAGTTGTCGATGGAATTATTGATGCCTTCAAAGGTTTCCTCCTCCCAATATTCCTTGGTGAGAGAAAAGAGACAGACCCACATTAGGGTTGCAAGGAAATCTCCCTTCTCTGAAATATATTTCTCCTTCCAGTATCACTTGAAGAGCCCTGCATTGTTGAAAAAGTATGACCCTCCTTCAAAAACCCTTGATTTGTCTTCTAAGCTGAAGAAAATGACTATAAAAAAACCCTTGACCCCTAATTCCAATTCTATTTGACCTTAGGGGTTCCATTTATTTTAGATCCACCCAATCAAATATTTTCAGGGGGCCATAATCCAATAATTTATAGATCATAGTGTGATCTTAAATATATTAGATATATTCTATGATCTTATTAGATTTAACCTGATATTTTAGATCTTGCACTGCTTTTGGTAGGTAACACCATGGATTTCTAGCTTGCCACGATGCACTTAGTGGAGAGTTTGATATGAAGCCAAAAACCTCACTTCATCCAACTACTCTATGAAAAGGATGTTGAAGATGAGGAGATTGACGATGAATACCAGTGGTTCCAAACTCATTATGAATTCCCAAAACAATCTGGCTAAAGGAGGGAACATAGCCCCCTCACTTGGATCTAAGCATAGACAACTATGCATAAGAAACCCTAGAAACCATAGAATTTGTAGAGTTGAGTCCTTTTAAAGTTATTATTATTATTATTATTGCAATAGTTCATTTCATCATTTCTTCACTTTGAAATTAATGTTAGTATTTGTAACCAAGAGTTCAACTTGATCCCTGTGATTCATATCAATTTCCACAAGGATTGAGGGACATTGTCATTTGGGAAATGGTGATGACAAACTTTGTTGATAATAAATGGTGATGATAGTGGACTATACGATAGTAAGTGACGATGATGGAAATGCTCTTAGCCAATGTATTCACAATAATGAAATTTGTCACTATTAATAGTCCTTTACAAATGATAAGTTGGAATTGTTTTCTTACTTTTATTTTTCTCATAATTTCTTATCTAAGTAAAAAGCATATTTTCACTCCATCAATATAAACCAATAATAAAATAAAATCATTTTAATCTTAAAACTTAGGGGACCAATAGAATGAAGAAATGGTGTAACATCTAGTCTATACAATTAATTCATGATAAGCATCAAATATCATACCCTTAATACATACTCACTATTCCAAACAACAATAAAAAAACACACAAACTAAATCTCATAACTTTTTCTCTAAATATTCATTTATTATTAATTATAAAGAATTAATATATGAGCTTAAACATATATATATTTTAAAAACATGTAATCATTTTTTCTAACCACATGGAGATTCACCCACCCTTTTAAATGGAAATTCTTAACTTGTAAATACCTCTTTGCTACAATTTTCAATGGGGCTTAATACTTATCGGTTTGTCAATACCACAAACCTATATGACGTAGTTGAGATGACCATTTTCTTTAAGGTAATTAATATCTGGAGATAAATTAATTAAAAGAGCATAAACTTAATAGATTAACATCTTAACCTTTTATCTATGAATACCTTGGACATTTTCTATGGAATACTAAATTCTCTACCATCCACTTTAATAATTTATCTAATTATTAATATTTAAACTGAGAAAAAAAATAATTAAAAATAATAATATATCTATATTATATGAACTATATACCTATAATATCAAGATAGTTAATTTAAAAATAAATCCTATCACTTTATTTTTTACATAGACAGTGTTGGTAACTTCTATTTCATTAATATAATAACTCCATAAAAACATTTAATTCAAACTTCAAAACATTATAGACCTCTTTCATATGAATAGGTTCTCAATTCAACTACAAAATTGGCTTTCACATCATGGTATTTTTTACATGACAAGGATTGACATCTTCCACTTCACAAAAAAGTAGGCTATACTCTATGGAAGCATTTCAAAATAAACTTCGATGGAAGCATTTCAACACAAACTTCAAATTGTTACCAGCCTTCTCCATCTAAATGGATTCTCAATTCATTTGGAGCCTTGGCTTCTACATCCATGCTAGAAGAGTTGAATATCACAAGTAAAGCTTTAAAATGGGTTATCACATATGAGTGGAATTTTGATTCACTCTTGGTTTTTATTTATAATTTATATTTGAATTTACGAAAATTATTAATATATTTTTTTTTATTATAAAAAATATTTGTTTAATAAAAAAAATATATAAATAATAAATTAATTTACAAATATTTATAACATATATGAAAATAATTTATTAATATAAAATAAAATAATAAAAAAAAATCATGAACTTAAAGGTTTAATGAATTAATATAAATTATTTACATACTAATTTGGCTTTTATATCCATACTATTTTTTATCTTTTACATGACAAAGGATGAATAATTTCCACTTCACTCAGAGTAGGTTAGGTTATTGGGGAAACATTTCTAACACAAACTTCAAATTATTATGAGCCTTCTCCATCAAAATGAATTCCCAATTCATTTGGAGCCTTGACTTTTACAACCATGATATAAGAGTTGAATATCACAAGTAAAGTCTTAAATGGGTTCACATATCGGTGAAATTTTTGTTTCATTCAAAATTTTGGTTT
>APFE031715487.1:130375-159695 GCA_000404065.3 Pinus taeda | reverse complement strand
AAGTAGAATGTCCAAGCATGGACGAATACCTATCCTATAGCAGAATCGACCCTCCTACATGCGCGGTCAACAAAGGCCAAATTATAGCATGTTGGCGACAAAGGCAGCAACAACAAAGAATTCTAAATTGATTTAGTTTTGTTCCTTTTTGAAATCAGTTTAGGATAGAAACATTTTAAAAATCATGACATGATAAAAGCGGCAACAGCCACATCATGAATGTACATTCGTTTTCGAAATGTAAGGGTTGTAAAAACATATGTAAACACAGTTCTGGGTAGTCAGTAGTTGGTTATCATTGTATCGTTTGAAAACAGAGTTTGAACTTAATATCAAAGACATAGTTGCAGTCATGATCTTTTCCTTGTTGCATTGATTTGATAATCGGTTGATCACAGTCCAATATACCTCTGGAACGAGGACGGGCCCTGCGTTAACTTGGTATACTGTCATTTCCTATTCATTCGCAACTTAGGGTATTAAATGATACGCACAGTAATTAGAATTGGTTGTTGATTTCAATAGAATGCGTATGGTTTATGTTTATGATAGTGCTTGAACAGTTCATCACTGAGATCATGAATCATATCCTGTAAGGGATTCGATCCTTTGTTGTCTTTTAAAGCAATTTCATGAACTCTGTTATCATTTCAAAGTATGCTTATGGTTTCTGTATGTTTTTATCTTGCATGAATATTAGTGAATGCTGAGTATTTTCTGAACAAGGGTTTGTAGTGATACACAGTGTTTTAATTTGGTAAATGAATTGAATGACAGTGTTGTAATTAGGTAGATTAACTGAGTGACCTAAGTGTTTGGGTGATAGGTAACATACCTCAATCTTCTGTAAGGAAGTCCTGTGACCTACCATCATAACCAATTAGCTAATAATCCTTTATGTCTATATACTTTAGATGCATGCCTCTAAGTCTACGCATCCTGGTCGATAATAAATATAGCCTAGTCTAGCACCATAGAAAGGACACTACAGGCTCCTCTCTGATGATTCTTCCTCCTTTATGGGGCTTCCTCTATTGTCTATGTCTCTCCATGGAGCTATCACTAAGTGTCTCTTCCTCATACTCATAATCATTTTCTCTTTCCATTGTTTTCCTTTGGCTTTGAACAATATGGTTATATATGGATAGTTATGGATAATTGATTTGGAGGATTGGAATGGGTAGAGTGTATGGATGAGGGGGTTTGGGAAAATGTGTGTGTGAATAAGGTTTAGGGAGAATGTATGTGGGGGTGGGGTTTAGGGAGAATGTGAATTGAGTTTAGGGAAAAATAAAAAGTGGATAGAGTAAGAAAACAATAGTAGAGTGAGGATTTCAATTCATGAGACAGTTTGTAGGAAAACTAGGGTTTTGATTTTGGGAGTGAAAAATCACAAAACTTGATGTAAAAACCCTAAACCACAAGAGATTTTGATGTACTTACTTGAAAAAGAGGTAAACTTGGCAATTTGAGGTGAAATTTGGCGTTTTGAGGTGATTTGGGGCTCTATTTGGCAAAGCGCAGCGCCACCTACAGAAGCACAATGCTAGCTTGAAATGCAGTGCCCTTGTATTTTTACACTACGAAAACTTGCTAGAAGTGCAACGCCTACTTGAAAGCATAGCGCCACCCCTCAGAAGTGCAACGCCACTCCAAAACTTCAAAAACGTGGCACTTTGCTCTGTTTGCTCAATAAGACATGAAAATCGACCTTTTCTCTCTTCTTGGCTCTTTAATCTTCAATAATGACACAATGGGATGAAAAATGGGAGGATGGGTTTATATAGTTTCACCTTTTGATTTTTTGTTTGTGAAAACCCACTTTTATAATGTCTATTTGTCTTTTACAATGCTCCGTTTTTTTCATGCATGTTTTCTTTTGCTTAGCAAGTGAACTGATGCCCAAAATCACTTGATTTTTGTAGTGGCAAGTACTTGGTAGCATCACAAGCTTTAGGAGGAGCTTGGGAACAAATATTACATATAGAAACAATAAAATTACATCATGAAGAAAGATGAAAAAAACAATTCTTTGTTTTCACCTCAAAACAAGTTTTGAGGTGAGAACTACATTAAGCTTTCAAAATAACAAATTATGACTTTACCCATCATTATTGGCCTCCACATGTGCTTGCTGACCATTATTAACATATAATCACTGAATTTGACCATGGAGGAAACCATAAGACCTAATGAGACCAAACCCTAGGATTTGATGAAATGGACTGCAAAATGAACATGAATCATGAGTCAAAAGTATGAAAGAAAATTAGCAAGTACATATCATGAGGGAATACCTGAAGTAAACCCTACAATCAATGGATCCATGACCTAATGGAATGAAACCTCATCCGAATGAGACTCCTACTATGAAATGCAAAAGAGCAGATTTTTGATCATTGATGGCAGTGTGAAGACACTGACACTAACACCTGTAGGTGGTGAGCTTGTTCAAGAACATAGAGATTGTGTTGCCCTTTTTGTACTTGATCTTTTGAAGTTTTTCCTTCAGCACCAGCTTCCTCTGATCACCGCTATTTTGATAAAGATATTTCAATGTTTTCCACATCGAAAATGGAGTCTCCTTCACATGGAGGCTCGAGACAATGTGATCTCGAAGTCCCTCTAGGAGGATTCTCCTTGCTCTAGCCACACACTTTTTCCATTCTGCCAGTTGAGTAGCATCAGTCAACTTTTGGACTTCTTGATCAATGAAGTCCTTGAGACCATTATCTTTCAATACTGCCTCCATGCGATCCTTCCAGGCTATATAATTTGAACTACCATCAAGGACATATTCGAGTCTTAAACCATTGAATGCCATCAATGAAATAGATGTGATAAGAACTCAATTCAATATCCAGAAACCAAACTTCATATTTTTCTTGCTTGTAAATTGTTCTTCCTTGATCACCTTTGCTCTAACACCATGTAGAAATTCCCACTGTAGATCACCTGGTAATGCAATGTACTAAATAAAAACACTTGATCTACTTCTACAAACAATTTAGCGGAATCTTAATCAAACATGAGAAACATCAAGCATGAATAGATATAACTGAGAATGAGAAGTAATCAACCATAACATAGAAGATATATCACTGGGAAAAGCACCAACCTAAAACCCCAACTCTATATTATCATACAAGTGGAAATCTTGTTCAAGTTACAAAAAGCATCAACTCTCAAGCTATCCTTCTCTCTCTGTAATCAAACAATACAGCTCACAGACTCAATAGACATAGAATATATCTTCCTCAAGCCCTCCAACCCTCCCATTTCCTTGTGCAGTTTTGACTTGGGTCAAATGATATCACATGTGTAAATTGGCCTCATCACACTCACTGTAACCTCAGGTCCAACTGTGCAATCGATAAGGAATAATATTCCTTCCGCATGCAAGGAATATTCACAAAGGAATATCCTAGCAATTGATAGTACATTGTCCCTCCATCCAATCTCAACTAGGTCTCTAACTGAACTGACATGCATGAGTTATACATGAGTGAATACTCAGTTATCTAAAATACAGTAGTTACATGCATGCAAGAATTAACTAACTAAACTCTCATTAATTTAACAAATTGTTAAATTAATCTAATTGTACTTGACTAAGTTAAACTAGGTCAACTGATCACAACTCAATATTACAACTCACCCTTATCTCTTTAACTGAAGGTTAAATTCCTCAATTAATGGAGAAACTGTTGCATGTCCTTACATAGACTTCAAGTTTGATTTTCCTTAAATAATTAACTCAAGATGAACTAATTAATTAATTTCCAAACTGCTGTTGATATCAAATTTGAATTTTACTTCCTATGTTTAGTCGAGGGATTGACTAAAATAAGAAGGGATCCCGAAATGCTATTTTTAGCACTTTCACTTTTCACCCATTGTTGCTATGATCACCAATGGCTAAATTTCTATTTATAGCTAGGCTATTTATAACAATGCTATTTTTATCATTTCTTGTTGCACACTTTTCAACATGGGCGAAGACGGGGGTGAATATGGTGAAACTGGCGGTGGTGTAGGTGGAAGTAGTGTGCATAGAATTCACTACTTTATCAAATTGATTGCACTTCTTGGTGATACCTTCACGAGCTCTTCCTCACATTCCCATGGAGGTGAAATCAAGGGGCTAGTTTCTAGTTCTATGCTACGCTCCTTTCTGTAGATCCTCCCACTTCACATAGCCCCAAACATGAATTTATTTGCATAACTTGCTTTTCACATAGTAACATTTTAATCCACGTGTTCAAATATTTAACATACTTACTTCATGGTCCTTTGAGGAAGCATCGTTCTGCCTCGCTATAGCTAACTGAAGTATCTACCACGAACTCACTGATAAATCCTCCAATAATTCGATCAAGTCAGTGATCCACAACACACATGATCTTATCTTCCTATGCTTCTAGTATACGCACCAACTCTGGAGTCCGCACAATAGGTTTGTCGAGCCTACACCTTCCTTGACTGTCTGCTAGCTTCACGATCCACTCGTACAACTCAGAGGGGAAGGATGTAAGGAAAATTTCATGGACTTTCATATATAAGTAGCAATCTAACCACTCTTCCTTCAGTGATTGCGGATTCCTATTTTCTTGCACCACGAACTCATGAATATTCTTGTCCAACCACTTTACAATTCCTTTCTTTATTGTATTCCAGTGATATGACATTAGACATCTCTTATGTAGATCCCGGTCCCAGCAATGGAACCATTTGTTGGCTTATTAGGGCCTGCCCCAGGTTCAAAGTTGATTTAGCCAAACAAATCCTAGTACTACTGGCCATTTCGACAATAGTCCATAGAGCCCGGACTGAGGACTCACCCGAAGTAGTATGGGAGGGTGCTAGAACTAGGTTTCCACACCTTGGAGATGTTTAATGAGTTCAAGTGGTTTGCGGTTTGATCTTGTGCGCAAGTCACTATGTGCACTTTCCCTTACCTTGCAGCCTGATATACTCCCTTTGTGCAACCCTACCGAGGGGATGAACATCGCGCTCTATGTTATTACCCAATACCTTAATGGTATTCCAATGTTAGTTAATTAATTTTTCCTACTTGAGTGCTTTAATTATACTTAACAATATAAACCATTCATACATGTGTGCACAATAAATAAATAGTATATTTGCAAATCATATCAAACATGCATTAACCCAGGAATAGATATACAAAATTATGATAAAACTTATCTTTGTTAATTTCTTCCTCAGTTACAGACTCGACTCCATCCTGCGCACTCAGCTGCAGGGGTCCACACACTCAGCTGCAAACTACTAAGGCTTTGCGCACTCAGCTGCAGAGCCTTCTCCTACTCTACGGCCCAAAGACACACTTTGCACTTGTGACTCAATCACTTAGAATTGTTACTCTTTTCTATCCTTATCTATCTTTTACACTTAGAGCCTTGCTCTATTTATACAATCCCATGGTCTGCAGACCATGGGTAGGTCTATCCAGCCAACATTACATTACAAAAATAGGGCGACAACCCTGTGACTTTATTATACTTTCATGCCCCACACCCGCAATTCGCGGAGCTTTACAACAAAATTTGGTCAAAACTTGAGCTTTGATCCCTAAAACATGGCTTGAGGGGATTCTATGCCCAACACTAAGTGCATGAACTAGGGACTTGCCCGATTCCTCTCAGAACTGCGCAATCTCTTTAGGAAATGCATGGTAGATTTTCCAGAAAAAGAAAAAATAAAAAGTGAAAAATCATCCGTAAAAAATAGGGATCTATTTTTAGGGGCTCGGCGGAGGCACTTGTGTTATTTTGGAAACTGTCACAAAGTGTCACTTTTTCCTTGATTTTTGGTCTTTGTGTCATAAACCCTAAATAGACCAAAAATATTTAACCAACGCTGCTAGAGCTCATTTTCACATTCGATATTAGATCTCTGTCATTCGTGAGGAGATCAAGGAACCTTCAGTGCAATTTTCGTCCCTTTTCCAGGTAAGTTATGCTTTTCTAGTCTTTTGTTGTTTTTTTAGTCGCTTTTGCTTCTTTAGCTTGTGAGAGTGTTGTTTCACTTTTTTTGTTAAATGAATGTTGGGTTTTTAAATTGTTTTAGCTTGTATAAGTGTTGTTTCAAGTTTTTCATTTCCTTTCCCAAGTGTCGCATGCATTACCCTATTTTTTCACTAATGGTTGCCTTTGTGGCGAGTTTATTCACATGCTTTGTTTTCCTTCAGTTTGATTGATTCCTGCACTTGTTTCACTTGGATGCATCTTCACCTGGTTAGATCTATTAGGTTTGTATACCAATATGAGTCATAATTTTTGAATGGATGAGATTAAACCTTTAATATGTACATACCTTTTCTTTCTGCAAATGTTTTCCATATTCAAAAAATTAAAAAATGTAAAGAGTTATGTCCTAAAAGAATAATCAAAGGACAAAAAGAACAAAAGGGTCAAAAAAATGATGAAAAATATGAACCCCAAGAAAAGAAAAAGGACCATGAAAGTGTGCAAGTCAAAATTCCACTACTATTTAAATTTTGTGTATAAGAAATGATTGTGTACAGTTTGTAATCTTTGCCACAATCCATGATAGTCAAATTGTTTAAACTTGGTGATTTCATGTTTCAATTTCATGTCTATAGATAGAGAATAAAAATATGACCAAATAGTGTAACCTTGGCAGATAATTAGATAGGTAGAGTAAATAAAACGAGCTCAACTGTTTAATCTGAGCCCTTGGATGTAATAAGGTTAGGTTTAGTTAGTCTACTATTGTAAAGAAAAAGAAAAATTTTTGATAAGGTTTTGCTGGCTCAAATGCACCCTAATAAAGAGAAGTGAAAATGGTAGGATGAGTAGGTGGGTAAGTAGAAGAAAGGTCGTAGAAGTATGATGATTGATTAGACAAAGGAATATTTATTATTCTCATCATAAAAGTTCCAAATATGAATGGGAAATCAAGCATGCAGATGGATATCAAAGTCAATTAATTAACTTCCCTCATTTATTTCACCTTTTACTTAACTAATTTTCCACAATAAAGTTCAAAGTACTTAAAAACCCTAAGTCACAGAGGCTCAAAGCATTTCTCTAACTTTTGGAGGGACCAGACCTTCAGCTCAATGACTTATAGACAATAAGTACTAAAACCCCCTTATAAAAATTCATCCCGCCTTCAATTCATTCATTTTCCCTAATAATACTCTTTTCTTAAGGTTAAATTACTTTTACCTAGGAAAAGTATTTACCCCCCCACATAAATCATTTTCATAATAAAAACGCACGAAAACACTATGTCCTAAGTTTTTATGTTATTATTAGAAAATCATTAAAACATGAAATGTCATATACTTAGGGTATTGTGCCCCTTTCTGCTCATTTTATTAATTACCAATTTTATTTATTTAAATCCCCAAAAAAAACCTTTTCTTGTATATATTTAACTCCCACAATAGTAACTAGCCGTATACCCTAGTTTAATTATATAAACTATGATTTTCTATCCAAACCCCGACAAACCCACTAACTAATCGATCCGCGATTAAGTGAGTCAAAAACCTAATTAAACCCTCTGCTAATGACCCTAACGCCTTAACCCCGCCTTAATCCCTCATTAACTAAAAACTGTTGCATTTAATCACCTGTCGGGCCCCCCACTACCCTCCGTGCAACTCTACTGCCCGATCACCGCAAGATTGTTTCCCTCCACATCTGACAACCCTTATCCATTTCGGACAGGCCTAACATCCGAACATTACCCACCCGAAAAGAGCTATTTTCTGTTGGGCCCCCAAGGCTACATGTCACTCGATGTATGGAATCAGGCGGGTTCTCCCTAATACCACCGAGCACCTAAAAGCAATGTGATGGATACCATTTACTGCCCGCCCGCTACATACCAAAATAGCTACTGTTCACCCTGCTATATGACAAATGACCACTGTTCACCCATACCCTCCAAAATTGACTTTCATGCATAAATCCAAAAATCCCCAAATCATTTGTTTTTATTGTTTTTTCAACTGAAAAGATCCATGCATGCACCTGCAAATGTCGAAGTTGTCAACCTACATCCAAATTGCACCCCAAAGACACCACAGAGCACCCAGTTCACCTTCCAACCTACACAAAGTCTTTTCGACCATTCGCAGTTGCCAACCGACCTATTTAGAGCTAGTTTTCCTTAATTCTAGGTATTTAAGCCATAATTCACTGGAAAACCTCTCAATTTCATAACCAGTTGCTGAGCTTGTTATTTAAAGCGAAAAATTAATTAAATAAACTCAAGTGAATTAAGCTTACTTTGACTGAACCACCATTTCCCTAAAAAACTAAAAATCACCTCCCCCATTCTCAAATCCACAAGAACTGAGAATGGCTATCCCAATTTCCATGGATGTGAGACCTATTTCCACTCCTCATCTAGACCTAGACCATCTCCCCCTGTCAGATAAGGATTTCCATATAAAGGACACCTTTGTCCATGAATCCCCTCTCAAACTCTACTGCTGATATAGAGACCAATAGCTGAACCATGCTGATAAAATTGGTTTTTGGGAGTCCAATTAGCCCATGTACCAATTCCATAAAGTTCACATTTTCCCTGAAATTGTCCATTACTTCCATGCAAACTATATCCCCAGTCAAAGAGTAGTGATGTCCCCTAACCAGACTATACTTTTCACCAGCACTGTTGAATCAATAAATGAGATGTTGCAACTTCAACCAGGGTAAAACTTGACTCCTCTCTCTACTGGAGACCTATTGGACTTATTTCCCAAGCTCAGCCCTGCAAGATTGGCCCCAATAATCCAAACCTACATTGTGGAAGAAAATTATACCACCAAATAACCTCCTCCATATGTGTATACCATATTTTCCCCATTTGGCCAAGACATTGTAGCAATGATATCTAGTGTCCTAGGTTATACCACTAGTGAGTATATAGATGAGATCATCTTGGATTTCATGTCCATATACACTCCAAAATAGCCTCGTACTGTTATTTATGATTATGCCAAGTTTATAGATGATACGATGCATGACCAATTCCTTAGAATGAGAAATGATAAAGTCTTCAAGTACTCCTCTATTTTGTATCACCTCTTTCTATACTACCAAGCTGATAAGTTCCCATTTACTCTCTAGAAGCTTGACACAAAAGGTCACCCTAGGTCAGTAATTTTATGGACTCCATTGATCCATAAATATGACTCCCCATATTCATATACAGACTTCATAGACCTATTTGTACATCCCATTGTGACAATGCTGATAGGCAGCTCTCCTCCAAGAATCAGTTCAGATATAAGTAGGACCCTATAACTCTCAAAAATCCAAAGTGGGGGATTGGTACTTGTACCAAAACCACACTGAGATTAGAATTTATGGCTGTGAGCTGGCCCCATACAAACTACCTAAATACCTCCCAATGATGTTATTTGCTTTGGAATACTATAGGAAGATAATCAATTCAGATGAGGTGCACTTTGTCAAAGCCAAAAAGAAGGCCTCGCTTAGGATCAAAGACCAATTAGGTCCCTTTATTTGTAATACCCTAGAAGCTGGAAAGGAGGCAAACCAAATCCTTCAAAGGTTAAATCTAAAACATAGCTTCATATTGAGGTATGATCCCTTGGATTTCATCTGCAACAGAAAACATAAAAACAAGATGTCTCCCTACATTCATCACCGTATCCCTGAAATAGAAAAGTATGCCAACCAATTGGAATGGGTGGAAAACACTTTAGAAGATAGGGATAGCATGAATTTGTTGTGGAAAACACTTTAATTGATCTATAGAAACAACTTGATGAGGGTTCTTTCTTATAGGTGCTATGAGAATCACAAGTCCAAGAAGAATCAAAAGCACCAGACCAATTAGACATACTAGAGAAATCAAAGAAAAAAATAGACGAGAGGCCACCATGAGTATCCCCCCAGCCTTACAGATTCCTCTAAATGATGAGAGAAGCCTCAAGAGAAATAGGGAAGGGGCCACTCCTTTAGAAAAAACAACATCTCAAGCCTATGCAGAGACAAGCCAGGCTAAGAGACAAAGAGTGAATCCTATTTCTGAACAGGAATATACATAGGAGACAGTTGAGGTTACCAGCACAGAAAGAGATGGGGGCAAGCATGCCACTCCATCCGGAGGCATCTTAGAACCTTCCACATCACACACTTAGATGTTGGAAAGACAACAAAGTGTTGAGGTATCCTCTTTTAGAATGCCAACAAATAAGGACAAAGACATCAAAGAGAGATACAAAGAAATAAAAGCTAGGAATGAGAGGCTGAAAGCCCAAACTTATGCATAGTATTTGAAGATGACCATACCAATTAGATAAGGCTTATGTCAATCTATGATGTTAAAGAGGGGAAAATGCAAATGACCTTCATCAAGCTAACCACTCAACAACCAAGGACAACAATAGATTTTAAAGAGTGGATTTTAAAGTACTGGCAAGGGATATTCATCCCATTGACCAGATTGAGCTACATAAGAAAACTGGTGAGATGATTTATTCTACATTGACAGGGAAATCCATAGTAGCCCACCAATTGTAGAACTCTTTAAACAATATGTCAGCTCAGTTTTAGTTGGAGAAGGCCTCTTCACAGACCAAAAGATACAAGAATCAAGTCCTTCGAGGAATTAGTGATAGGATTGGGGCATGATCCCAAGGATGTGAAAGCAAAAGAGCAGCTAATTAAAAAGAAGAATGATGACATTGCTGCACTGAAGAAGTAGCTCAAAATCACCCAGCTGCACCACCCTCAAACAATGGAAGTCTTAGAAGCTCCAAAGGGACATGAAGAGCTTATGGAACTAGTCCTAAATCTAAATGATCAACTCAAAGAAACAGAGAAGGAGTTGGACACTCTGATTCAGTCCAAGCAAAGTGACCTAGCCACAACTTCTACAACTACCATCCCCACAGTGACAACAACAGTTCCTTCCACATTAGCAACATCATTAGCACCTCCAGCTCCACCTGCCACAATACTTCCAATTTCAACTGAGTCCACTATAGTAGCAGGTACTTCAACTAAAAAACAATAGAACTAGTAAAAGCTATGGAGGAGATTTCAATCCAAGCTATAGAGCTCAAAAGCTTAAAGGAGAAAGTGGAAAATTTAGAAACTGACTGTAAACTTGCCCAAATTTAGCAAAGAGAAGAGACATAGAAGGCCCTAAGGATGGGTGAGAAAATCAAAGTCCTAGATAAATATTTGACACTGCAGAAGCCAGTAGGACAAACTAAAGAGATGCTCTGTGCCAATATCATTGACTTTGTTAATGATATTTGGCCATCAATTCAAGTTATATTTGAGAAAACTGAATTGGTGAAGGTAGCCACTGAGGCTATCCAGAAAGTAAGGGAAGAATTAGGAGACCAACCTGAGGATGAAAATCGACTCATCCACCTCTTAAATAGTAAAAACATATATGACCTCCATGAGCTTGGTGTAGAGGATAGGACTAAACCCATCCTAGAGATTAAAAAGGTTCTTCCAAAAGAAACCTCATGCTCAACTTAGAAGAAATATGTCATAACATGTAGGTAACCATTGATAGATTCATGGCCAAATTTCAAATTTTGAGGGAAAAAGGCCTTTCCATCCTATGGTCATCAATGATAAAATCATGACCCAATTGGACTATAGTGATAGACTCAACAAGTTGGCCAAGGAACAAGCAAACTCTTCAGACATTAAAGCTTTTCTTGCTGGAAAAGTGAAATTTACAAGAGAGTTTTGAAAATTAAATTGCCTGACGTAGAATGGTGGGAAAAAAATGATAGATTTACTATGAAAAAGTTTTACATTAGAAAGTTACCACGGTACATCTGAAGGCAGCCAAGTGAAAGGTGAAAGATATATAAGTAGGGTCAAAGAGTAATAGAGTCAAAGAGTATCAGTGAAAGATCAAAGTAAAGAATATTCCAGCCTGGAAATACCAGAACTGTCAGCCAGCTTAAAGGGCTCAAAACTCAACAAAAACAACCAACAACACCACAATAAAAAGGACAACAAGAAGCAGTTTCACATCTGTCTCTATCTTCATGCATGAAGATTTTTTATTCCCTAGATTAAATCTCAAACTGTTATGAGATATTTTGTAATTAATTTTTGTATAAATACTTCACATTTAGATGTAGGTGGATTCCAAGATATTTCTATAGACTTTTTCTCTAAAATCAAACTTCTATTGTATCAATGACTGGATTGGCTTGCTAGATCAAGGAATAAAGATCAGATATTTTACATGATTCTTGTGTAAAGCGAAATACAAATAAGTATTCTCTCATGTTTATTGTTGTTTTTTCTTATGTTTCTTCATAATATTATTTGTTTATCTAAATCTAAATGTATAACAAGGAATGATATTTCAGAAATTGCTTAAATGCGCTTTGTCTTGATTATTTACATTCTAAATGTTTTCTCCTAAACTATTTTAGCTAGGGAATTCTTAACTGCTCCTTAGCTTTCGTAGTTTCTCCCCTGGTCTATAGCAAAGGATTATTAATTGCCCTTTGTTCATGATCACCCTCTGTTCTTCATTCTAATCCAAATCCAAGGATTCTTAAGTGCCCTTTTACCCTGGTTAGAATCATTTCATCCATCAAACCTGAAGATTTTCCTTTTTCTTTACTAGCCTGCCCTGTGAACATTCTCTTTAATGATCTAGTCCAGTTATGCTATCCATTTATTGACTCCATAGCCCAATGCCTTGAAGACCTATTTCTATCCATCTGCTCTAAGAATTCTACCACCCAACCTTCAATACAAAACAAAACCCCATGAACACTAAGAACTGGCCTAAAATCCCATATAAACAAAGCTAAATTATAAAGAGATAGCCCTCTCTAGACTTAGGTTGGTTAGAACCTAAGCCTAAAATATTGGTTTATGGTTACCTCAGATGATTCCTTCTTTTGATAACTTCTAGGGAAAACTTCTGAGTGATAACATAGCGGCGACCATACTGGGGACTCAAATCCTCAATCTTAATAAACCTTTGAGAAAAATTCAAATATTTATTTTGAGCCTGTTGAAGGGATTATTAGAATTTATTTACAAATTTTCACAAAAATAAAGTAATTAGAAAAGCTTGAAACTCTGGCTTCAAGGAGAACTCGCTATACTAGGGCCAATCCAGGCCCAAATCCTGCCCTAGTAGTGGATAATCCCAACCTGATTTCATGGAGATCCAAAAGACAAGAAAGTTCAGTAAGTTCAACACCTTCAATCAAAGTAGTTTTATGCCTTGATGAGTGGTTTTTTTTAGAAGACCTCCCCTTTGATGAGTCATTTGACCTTTCCCTATTCGAAACAGGGTCTGAAAGTGCACTTGATGACATAGTTCTAGATCCAGAGTTTAATGCAGAACTCGAAGTCCAAAAGGAAAACCAATCAATTGATGAGTATATTCTAAATTCCATTTAGTCATCCCTTACTATTGCTAAGACCCCTAAGCTTTCTAAACCAGGGTCAACTAGCCTTAGTTCACCATTATTCCCTTCCACCTCTAAAGTTCATTCCTCACCTCCATTTATACCTTCACTTCCCTACCAGTCAATCATTACCCATCAATCACACATTACTCCCAGTTCTCCATCAACTACTGTATCATCTCCTGGTAACGCAACCCCACTTCTTAGTCCTACCCAACTTAGAGCCATGGAAAATAGATATGCTCCTCTGGTGTTACCTGGCCCACTTGGTGCCATGCCACAAGATTACCAAAACAAAATTTTCCAATTTGATGGCATAGGACCTTATACAACACAACATCATGTAAACAAAATGATAGACTACTTTGAATTACATGAAATTGATATTGGAGATGCTTAGATGAGACTTCTTTCTCACACTCTAGCTGGTGATGTTTGGAAATGGTTTAGAGCTTTTCCTGCTAATAGCATAGATAGTTTATAAATAATCTATTAGCATTTTTTAAATAGAAGGGAAAAGAAAAAGAACCCTCTGCAGATCCTTTCAGAGTACGAAAACATCAAAAGAGGACCAAATGAAACAATCCAGGATTACTGTACCAGATTTAACAATATATACAATGCAATACCAGTCAATGTTAGACCCCCACTTGACTTAGCATTGATAAAGTTTCCTAATGGGTTTGATACTGATATGACCTTCCAACTCAGAGAAAGAAATCCTCCAACTTTAGAAGACATACAAAGTGTAGAAGCAAACATGCTAGCAAAAAGAGCTAGGGTTAGGAATGAAAGGAGAGGACCTGCTAAAGATGATTCCTCACCCTCTGACCTTATATAGATGTTCTAACCAAGGGCATGGAAAAATTGATGGATATGATCGAGAACATTGAGAGGAGGCCTCAATGGGATAATCAATAGGCACCTCCTGTAAGAAATCCATACTTTAGAAAGAATCAAAATCAAAATACTGGGAAAAATGGACTTGATCAGAATATTAGGCCTCCCTTTCAAGAAAACTATGTTGCAACATCCCATCCGGATGACCCCGAAAAGGATACACACATTAACTTGATTGGATTGGATGATGAGGAAACTGTCTTCTTGACCTAAGATGAGTAGGAACTGCATATGCTACAGCAATTGCAGACCCAATCTGAAGAATCATTTGATTATAAGAAAAGGGTATGAATCTGCCATTTTTGAAGTACACAAACAATACAGTTTAAGGAGTAAAAATAATATTGATACTCCTCACCAAACCAAGAAAACAGTGCCAAATCATCCCAAGAAAATAAAAACAACTGCAGTTACTAAAACTCTCCAAATCCTCCCTAGACCAAATCATAACCCTCCTAGTCCCACCATTGTAAATATAACCCATGACCAACCCCCTAATGATCAACCTTCCACTTTAACCCCCTCCAAGTAGACAGTGGAGAAATCTCCAGACACCATATTAGAAAATCCACAGAAAGACCTCAAATGCAAAAAAAAGAAGAGAAATCTACTCCAATTCCTGCTATGAAAATTCCAAGAACTCAAATAGAAAAAGCCCCTTTGCCTTTCAATTTGGGAGAAGAGGTAGCTAAACTAAAAATTTTAGTTCTATTAATAGAGCTGACTAAAAGTGAAACCTATAAGTCTCAAATAAACAAAGCCTTAAACTTTGTTGAGAATGAAGACTTTGTCAACTTGTTTGATGATCAACCTAAGCTTATATTTTGTCCTGATGTTAATGGAAAACCTCTAGGAGGAATACCACCCTTTTATATTAGCCTTAGCATTCATGATAAAATCTTACATAATGCAATGTTAGATTTAGGAGCTTCACACAATTTAATGCCTAAATCAGTTATGGAAAAATTAAACTTGGACATTACTACACCTTACAAGGTCTTATTTTCATTTGAATCAAGTCAGGTAAAGTGTCTAGGGTTAATCAAAGACCTATGTGTTTCCTTAGTACAATATCCTACTAAGACCATTCTCATGGATATAGTAGTCGCTCACATCCCACCTAAATATGGCATTCTATTGTCTAGATCATGGAGAGCTAAACTCGAACGATCTTTGCAACTTGACATGTCATATGCCACAATCTCAGTCTTTGGACAACCTAAAAAGTTGTACAGAGAGACCCTAATGAAATATGTGGTGAGAAACTGGGATAGACCTCAAAACTTTCCTATCTACTCCATGCATTATGACATTGATTCTTTTATTTTGTATAACAATGAACAAACACAACAAACCACTTCATACAATATTATTTCAAATCCAAAAGAAATTACATTTATAGCTAAAAAAGGAATTGTCCAAACTCAAGAGATTACCAAAAAACAAGATGATCGAAATACCTCAAACAAGGAAAATTTTCTTCCCCTTGACAGTGAAAATTATGACATGAGATATTATGGCACCTTGAATTTGATGGATCGGTGAATAAGTTAGAGGTAGGAGCAGGAGTGTGGATATATAATCTGGAGAATGATCACTCAGAGGGCCATGCTTACAAACTGAATTTCAAATGCACTAACAACATGGCTGAGTATGAAGCACTTCTTTTAGGTCTTAAATTAGTTAGAAAGTGTAGGAGCTATAATATTTTTTGTTATGGGAGACTCCGAATTAGTGATAAATCAGATTAAAGTTGTATATATGAACAAAGACCCTAGATTAAGTTGTTGTAGAGGAACCATTATAGAAATACTAAATAGTTTCTTAGAAACAAAGGTTGTTGTAATTCCTAGGAAGCATAATATGCAGGCTCATATTTTAGCAATGTTTGCCAGCACTTGTAAGTTACCATTTCAACCTAACCATCAGTACACTGTTGAGGTTAGGCACAGACCTGCTATCCCAGATAACTTGAAAAATTGACAAGTATTTGCGAATGACCAACAGATAAACAATTTTTTAACCTTAGAGGAAGAACTTGTAAATAGTAATATAGATACTGACATAAAATTAGATCATGATTTTAAAGATGAAATTGAAATTAATGAAATAGAAGATGAAAATATAGATAGATTTCATCCCATTAAATTTACAAAATTAGATGTACAAAACCTAAAGAAAGTGGAAATTTATGAGATAATTAATGAAGACTCTGAAATAATTAATCTCAAAGACAACTTTTTTTCCCAAAGGATTAACCCCTTTGGAGGACTTGTTTGATTCAAGTCCCTAGAAAACCAAAGATGGAACCCTTAAAATATGATATAGAGAGTGTAATATAGGCACTAAGGAAAGTCCAAAATTGATAAAACTTTCAAATTCCTTACCTCCTACCGAAAAAGTGAAATACATTGAAGGAATTTCGAGATGTCTTTGCTTGAAGTTATGAGGACCTCAAGTCCTATGACACCAATGTTAGAGTTGGTCTGGTCAGTCCTCTGTCAGGGATCAAAACTCTTTATGCATTTCATGTTTAGGTGTCCTACTCCATCCACCCAACTGCATTTCGCTAGGGGCATGCCATAATCTGGCAGAGAAGGCCATGCTAGTCATTCCCCCTCATGTCTATCTCCTGCTGGCTTATGTATTTTGTCAATAATCATCAAAGTCCATGACAGTCAAGGTCTAGTCCTTTAAAGGACAAAAGTCATTTTTGATGTTTAGGTCTAGGAATTCATCAATTTGGTCTTTGAACATGTCCAGTAAAGCCATGCAGGCTAGAGTGAGGCCCCTACACAATTATGATTTAGAGAGCTTCATCGTCATGTGGATAGACTTCGACTCTTCTTCAAAACTCTGTTTTGAAGAAAAGTCAAACAGTGTCATTTATGGAAAATTTTTCAAAAAAGTCGTCAGTTGATTTCTTCAGATGCAGTCATGGTTTCCATGGCCAAATGTCCTGTCGTGCAATCCCTGCAAAGAGTGTCGAAAATTTCATCATTTGAGCTAAAATTTCAAAGGGAAAGTGAAAATCAGTGTGTTTTAAAGTGAGTGAAAAAGTGTCAAAACACAACATTAGAAAAATGGGTTTTCAAGGAAGAAAAAATTTAACCCATCTCTTCCAAGGCTATATATACAAGTTTTCATCAAAACCAAAGGCATTGTGCTAATCCAAGCCTTGGAGAAACATTGCAAAAGGTGTGAGTGTGCAATCGTGAGTGTTTGAGTGAGTTGGAGGCAGTTTTAGAGGGAACGACGCACATACTCAGGGGCGTGGCGCACACAGAGGGCGCATCACACACAGAGCTTGCCTGCAGTTCAAATCTTCCAAATGCGCGACACATACCCAGGGTGCAGCGCACTGGGCTTTGCGTGTGGCGAACACAGACCAAGGGCTGAAACAAGGCCAAATCACCTCCAAATTTTTGTGAAGCCTATCAAATTGAAAGGTAGGCTCTTTGACATCATTTTTTCATCAAGTTTTATCAATGATATGATGGTTTATATCGATGTTTGAATTCAACCAAATGCATCAAATCAACCATAAAAATTTACCAAGAACCATGATGGCTAGGGTTGCTAAAGTGTGTTGTAGTGCCAAGGTTCCATTCCACCCATTATTTTCCCCTCACCTACCATTTTTCCCATCCCCCCTTTCTCATTTTTCCTAAAATCCCTGCCCTAAACTACTACCAAACCCCATACCCTACCCTATCCCTCCATTGTTTGGTCAATATGACACCCCAAACCCTACCCTATCAAAATACCCAAAACTCCTCCCATATCCCTAAACAAATTTCTCCCTATAACCCCTATTCCCATTACATTACTCCCTTCCTAATACTCCCTGTTTCATTGTTCCCCTTGGTTACATATATCACAAAGGCACCCAGCCTCACACCATCATCAAAGGGCAGCCTAGGTACAGTACACACAGCAGTCATGACATCACAGCATTCGTCAGAGTATGAGATGGAGACACAAAGTGACTCATCCTCAGAAGAGCAGGCTCCCAGGAGACATCACAAGAATGGCAAACATGTCAGGGATGAGCCCACTACCCTCAATGAATTACAAGCATGCCCTCTTGCCATGTCATGTTTCCAGCACCTAGCATGTTTTGAATTTCGTCAAAGGGTGCCAAATGTTAGAGTTCATCATGAGTTGGCCCGTCTATTTGTTCTTCATCTACATGGAGGTCAGGCTATCTTAGCCGGGGTCACTTTCACATTGACACCCGAAACTATATTAGTGGCAACAGGAATACCAAATGTTGGAGAACAGTGGCATAAGAAGAAGAAGGTGGATAGGCAACACTATGAGCCTTACATCAAGGCCATATTCTTGAGTCAGCTCACAAGAGTCTTTCCCTTCAGATACTTGAAAGACGAGTATGCTCCACTCATGAAATTGATCATGAAGTACTTTAGCTGTGAGGGGAGGTTCTCTCGACTATATGCCTATCACATCCGGTTTCTCATGCACTTTACCAGGGTGAGGATGATGAACCTCTCATTTTTCATATGCAGGAACATAGAGAGGATGAACACCTTCATGCTGCATAAGACCCTTCAGCAGCAGCTTAACAGTGTGTATCACTTTGTTCTTATCTGGATTTTGGTGGATCATCAGTTGGGATTGCAGGACATTTCTTAGGAGGACTTCATCTCCCATGACTTCTTCATCAAATCACAGGTACTATTAGAGCCTGAGCAGTAGATGGGTGGTCCTTCTCATCAGTATGAGCACCATGAGACGACTACCATGCCAGTTTTTGTTACATATCAGAGAGGCAGTAGGCACTTGTTTGTGACAGCAAAGTGAGTGTTATCTCCACCCAAGGTGGAAGGGGCCTTGCTTCCGGCATCAACGACACAGGTACAGGACAAGGGCAAGAGGCCTGTGCATGATGAGGGGCCATTAGGTGAACAGGAGACCGATGTCATCCTCATTCAGGATGATGAGGCAGAGGCGGAGAATGCCCGATTTAGGATGACCATTCAGGAGTAGAACACGGAAATCCAAGACTTGTCACTCAATGTGGAGAGGGCCAAATGGATCATCAGGTACCTGGAGTAGAGGAACAAGCAGCTTGAGGACCAGCATGCAATCATGGAGCTGCAAAGCATCCGTGAGAATCGACAAGCTTCCCAGCAAAGGAGGATCGAGCTCACTACTTTGGAGCAAGAGATCAACAACGACCGTGAGTCATGGTTAGAGTGAATCAATATCCACCTGGAGAGACTGCTGGAGAAGACCAAAAGAGACAAAACCATACTGAGGAGTATGACCTGTCATTACAGGGCACTGAACATGAGTGCAAAGGCCCAGATAAGGAGCTTGAAGGCTAAATTGAGCAGAGCAACAAAATAGGCAAAAGAGGCGAAAGAGAAAAATCAGCTTTGAATCTTGGCTGAAGATTTTGTGGCCCAACATAGTGCCTCTTAAAGAACCTCCAGCCCAAATTTCAAGAAATTTGGGACAATTTTGGTCACATGGAAATTTGTTGGTCACAAACACAGGTTTTTTCTCCCTGTGCGCTGCGCCACTGGCGCGGCGCGTAGGATTGGGAGCTCCAAACGGGAAATGGCTTGTATTTTTGGATTCATCATGCAAAATCACGACTACTGGCACTCGAGCAAGAAATTTGGGCATGATTTGAGTCTCCAGAAGGTCAAAAACACCCAAAAAATGGCCTCACTGCCCCTATTTTGACACATAGGAAGCAGTCTTGGGAGAATGAATATTTGGAGGGTAAATGAGCTCCAAATTAAAAAATTCCACTTGGGTTGGAAAGTGGACAGGACAGGCTTTCCAACAAGCACACTTGGGCACATTTTGGACCCCTGAAAGTGCCTCAAAACTGGCCTCAAAGTGGCGCAGTGCATACAGAAAATGGCGCGACGCATATAGGAAAAAAGGCCCAAATTGCCTCTGTTTCGCGAAATTTCACTTCGTAACTTTTCATAAGTGGGCCCTCTCATCTACAATTCACTTTTTTGGCACCAAAGGTGGCATTTAAATTATTTTCACTCCAGATGGGCATATATCCAAGTGGCAAAGGAAGGCAAGGGGTCACCCAAGCCATTTGTCATGTTTGTGGCGCTGCACCTGTAGTTGATGTTTGGCTCTCCACCTTCATTTTGTAATGATTTGAGTAATTCCCCAACCCTTGTGAATTTTATCTCTTCATGGCACATTCTATATATTGTATGAAAACCATTTGCAAAGGGTTGTTTGGCTTGTAACTTCTGGAGACTGTGGGAAAGAAACTCTGTTTCTTCATTGTATAATTTTTACAGAGGATTAATGAAAGGCAGCGGCTCTATTTCATGAGATTCATGTAGTTGTGAGTGTAGAAAATGTGTCTCTTATGTTTCATATGTATCTTGTTATGTTTCATAGTTCATTTCATATTCATTTCCAGTGAAATTTTCTAAGTTAGGTAAGGTAGAATTCAATTTTATTGCTCTGCCTGTGGGAAAATTTCATGTTCAGTGTTCATTCTTCTGTTGAAAAGGATTTATGTTGCCCATGCCCTTTTCACCGTCCTAAGCAATCTCTCCATTCTGCATTGCTTTCAAACTAAATTTCTAGACTCTCCGCCTATCTTGCCTCATGAAGTAATCTGTGTCTTTGTATTAAATTCTCTATTTCATTAAGGTCCATTAGTCCCATACCATCCTAGAAACACAGTCATTCATAAAAATCACTTATTTGATCCATATTCACTTACTAGCCTAAGATAAATAGTTCATTGTAAGTCATCTCAGGCCTTTTTGTTTATCTATTCACTGAGTGTGACTCGAAGAGAGCCCTCTCCTATTCTAGTAGGGCTAGCTACCAGACTCAACGTGGTTTGTGGTTACCCTGAATTTTGCCTTCTTTCAGCCTAAGGCAGATTTAGGTGCTAACATAGTGGTGACTCCACTGGGGAACGAAATCAATCCCCTTGTTTCTTAATAATTCTAAGCTTCCGGATGATATGTTTAGGATTTGATAGGTTGAGTAAGGTTGGTTGTGTCCTTCAATTTTTCTCAATAGCACGTTGGCTTCTAGAAGATACAACAGAGCTAATCCAGATCCTGACCCTCCGCACATCTATGAAAATCCCAATTTGATTTCAAGAATTCGTCATCAAGAAAGCTCTATATTTCCCATGCTCAAATCCCATTCATGCCCGGACATTTTTGAGTATATTGAAGAGCTAGAGTTTGATGAGAAGTTTGAATTATCATTGTTCAAAACCAACTCCGAAAGAGCGGTTGACTCTATTGTCCACAATCCATAGTTTCTTGTAGAGTTGGAGACGGAAAGGGCTAACCGGTTGATTGATAACTACATAGTATCTCAGCTTCAAACTCTAATTGCTAGCCCCTTACAAACTGTGCACACTCTTCCAACACCTCCGAAGACAAATCCGCCAAGAGTGATGGTTGCCCGTTTTGTACCTCTTGTTTTGCCTCAAGTTTTAGATGATATGCCCGCAGATTACCAAAGAAAAATCCCATTTTTTGATGGCACTCCTAATGGCATTACTGCTCAGCAACATGTGGACAGAATGGTAGACTTCTATGAACTTCATGAGATTGATGCAAAGAATGTGGCAATGAGACTTTTTGTACAGACATTTGCAGGTGAAGTGAGGAAATGGTTTAGAGGTTTTCCCGCTGCTCATATCGCTAACTTCGCTGACCTACAAAGACAATTTTTAAACCACTGGGAAGGGAAAAAGAATCCTCTTCAAATTCTGGCTGAATATGAGAAAATCAAAAGAAACGCTGGTGAGTCGGTCCAAGACTATTTCATTAGATTCAATACAGTTTATAATGAAATTCCAGATAATCTAAGGCCACCTGTGGGACTAGCCATGTTGAAGTTCCTGGATGGTTTTGATGTTGACATGGCTTATCAATTGAGAGAAAGAGAACCAGCCACAACGGAAGACATGCAGAAGATAGCGGTCAACGTTGAAGCAAATCTGCTAACCAAGAGAGCTAGAGCAAAAGCAGAGAAGAAGGTCATTGCAAAGGAAGAATCTTCCTCGGTAGATCAGCTACTTCGGAAGGTAGAGCAGATGCTAGAAAGAGTGAAACTTGACAAACTGGAGCCACAAGTTAGAAATCCTAACTTCCGTGGGCAGCAACAACCACATTATAGAATAAGACAGAGAGATCAGCGAGCCCAAGAGCAGACTGCACAACAGCCAGTACAGACACCTTTGCAGCAAAATTTTGTCCATGGAACGGAATCATATGAGGATAGAAATGTAATGGGTGAAGAAAATCACCTCTTTACTTCAGATGATTTGCCTATTTATCTCATAGAGGAGGAAGAGCATGCAGAGAGTTCAGATGCACACAAAGACGTAGATTTCGTTCTAGCAAGCGACACCGTCTTAGAGGAAGAATTAGAGGAGTACCAAAGAGGCTACATGAATGCTTTGTCCACCCAACAGCAGTGATACTCACTTAGAAACAGAGATGTGCCGGTCAGAACCATTCAGAAAAGGAAGGATGTTGAAGCATCAAAGAATGATTCAGCAGCCACACAAAGGAAAGGAAAAGAGGCGGTTGATCCAGAGAGCAGCAAATCACCATTAGCAGAACAATCACATCAGCAAGTTGCATTGAAAGAAAAAGAAAGGAAAGAAGTCCCAGTCGAAGAGGTAGAAAAGATTCCCGCTTTCAATTTAGAGAATGAGATTGCTAAATTGAAGATATCCATCCCCTTGACTGAAATATTGAAGAACAACAGTTATAAAGGACAAGTATCTAAAATGTTGAATTTGGACCCAATGTCTGACATGGTGAATGTCGAAAATGATCAACCTGAAATGATTTTTGGGCCAACATCAAATGGTGAGTCTCCTGATAGTGATGTGCCACCTTTTTACATCATTTTAAGGTTGCATGAGTTTGTGTTACATAACGCCATGTTCGATTCTGGAGTTTCTCACAATCTCATGCCCAAGGTAATCATGGATAAGCTTGGTCTGGACATCACCTGACAATATCATGATCTCTATTCATTTGATTCCAGAAGAGTAAGATGTATAGGTCTCATCAAAGACTTGGTTGTGAGTTTGGATCAGCTCCCAGTGAAGAATGTTTTGATGGATGTTGTGGTAGCAGACATTCCTCCAAGGTTTGGCATGCTTCTTTCTAGGTCTTGGGTAGTGAAACTGAAAGGGACACTATAGCTAGATTTCTCCTATGCTACGATTCCAGTGTTTGGACAAATGAGGAAATTATATCGGGAACAAAAAATGAAGTACATGATCACAAGCAAGGAGAAACCAATAAATCATCCAATTAACTATGTACATACAGATTTAGAGTCTTTCGTTTTTTATTCAGATAGTTTAAATGATATAGATAGTCAATTAGTAGAAGCATATGATATTTAGGAAATAACAGAAAATTTCAGAGAAGTTTTGAAGAAAGAAGAACAAGAACAACAAAACACTGTTGGACAATCAGCTGAAAATAATGGACAGCAAGCATACATAGCACAACAAACAGATTTCCAGCACTTGCAAGAGGAGGAAGAAGGCTTGTGGACCATGGATTTCGATGGAGCAGTGGGAAATGATGGCGCTGGAATTGGAATTTGGGTATGCAGTACTTTCTCCGCCCCAAACAAAGTCCCTAGTAATGTGTAGGTATGCTCTTATAAGTTGGCTTTTGAGTGTTCAAATAATGAAGCTGAGTATGAAGCTCTGATTGCTGGCCTAAAGATTCTAAGAAAGTTGAATGCTAAGAGGATTTTAGTATATGGCGACTCCGAATTGGTTATCAAGTAGGTCAGAGGCGAATATCAAGCAAAGCATCCTAGGATGCGGGCTTACCATAATGCAGTCCTAGACATTTTAAAATTATTTTCAGAATACAAATTGACATGTGTGCCTCGTATACAAAATAGTATTTCTGATGCCCTTGCCAAGGCAGGAAGTAGTTTGAAGATCCCAATGAACTCTAGCAACAAATTTGAAATTCATGTCAAGCATTGTCCAACCGTTCCAGACAATCAGAGATATTGGCAAGTGTTCCAAGATGATGAGGAGATTGATGATTTTCCACAAAACAAAGGAAAGTTCAAAGAGACCTCAATTGATGAAGAAAATGACGATGGTAAAGGTAATGGTACAGATGAGATACAGATTAATGAAATGGACGTGTTGTAGCTGAAGAATAACGTTATTCCCAAAGGCTTGATACCTCTAGAAGAACTCTTTGATCAAGATGATGTAGCTCGCAAGCCAACATTCAACCAACAAAAAAGGGTGTGGAAGAGGTCAATATCGGAACAGCTGTAGATCCTAAATTGGTAAAATTGTCCAAAGAATTGTCGCCAAAGATCAAGGACAAATATATCAGTTTGATGTCTTCATTTGCAGATGTGTTTGCTTGGGACTATTCCGACTTAAAGACATATGATACTAATATAATTCAGCACACTATACCCATCAAGCCCAATCAAAAACCATTCAGACAGAAGTTGAGAAGGCTAAATCCAAAGTTGCTACCATCTATTGAAAAGGAAATCAACAGGTTGTACAAATCAGTGATCATTGTGCCGATCAGATTCTCAGATTGGATCTCCAACTTGGTGCCCGTAAGGAAGAAGACGGGTGAGATTCGCTTATGCATTGATTTTATAAATCTCAACAAATTTTAATTGAAGGACAACTATCCACTGCCAAAAATTGACCATATACTTCAGCGAGTAGTGGGAGAATCTCGTATGTCACTACTTGATGGTTATTCTGGATATAACCAAGTTTCTGTCCATGAGGATGACCGAGACAAGACAACATTCACTACTCCATGGGGAACCTTTCATTACACTAAAATGCCTTTTGGTTTGAAGAATGTGGGTGCCACATTTCAGCGTGCAATGGACTTGGCTTTTGCAAATGAGAAGGATGTCTTTCTGGTGGTGTATTTGGATGATTTGATGGTGTTTTCCAAATCTGATGAAGAGCACATGCACCATCTTAAAACGGTCTTCCTAAAGTGCAAAAAATATGGCTTGTCGCTAAATCCAAAGAAGAGTTTGTTCGCCATGGAAGAAGGCAAATTACTCGGGCACATTATCTCAAAATATGGCATTCGTATTGACCCAGCACGTGTACAAGCAATTCAGTAAATCGATCTGCCCTGGAATAAAAAAGAGATACAATCGTTCAATGGTAAGATGAATTTCCTACGCCGCTTTGTACCCAATCTTGTTGAGCACCTAAGAGAGATGAAAAACATGCTTAAGAAAGACAACCAAGTGAAATGGATGGAGGAGGCTATGAAATCTTTCAATTTGGTCAAATTGGCTCTTTCCTCAGCTCCCGTTATAGTCAACCCAGACTACACTCAGGATTTCATATTGTTTTCATTTGCTTCGGAGCATACTATGGCAACGGTGTTATTGCAGAAGAGAGATGATCATGAAAGGCCCGTTGCATTTTTCAGCAGAGCTATAAGAGACACAGCCTTAAAGTACAACATCATTGAGAAGCAAGCCCTTGCACTTGTGAAAGCATTGAAAGATTTCCGAGTGTATATTCTACATTCTCACATTCTGGCCTATGTTCCTAATGCTACTATAAAATATGTTTTAGTACAGATCGATCCGGAAGGAAGAAGACACAAGTGGATTGCAGCCTTGCTGGAATATGATGTGGAAATAAAGCCCACAAAGCTGGTGAAAGGACAAGGATTGGCGAAGCTAATGGCTGAATCAAACTTGTATGCCTTGGACATAAATCTGATCGCTTCTATGTCCGATGAGAATGAGGAATAATCATCAATTCAAGTATCTGAAATGTTTGCTCTTTCTCCATGGCATTCAGATATCATATATGTGCTTAAAAATTTGTCACCACTACCCGGCATGACTAGGAACAAAGTGAGAACACTCAAGTTGAAGGCTGGCAAGTTTTGCATTCTTAATTCTGCACTGTATTGGAAAGATCTCGGTGGCATCTTGTTAAATTGTTTGATGGGAAAGGAAGCAGAGAAAGTCATGGAGGACTGCCATAAAGGAGACTGTGGTGGTCACCTTTTTTGGAAGTCAATAGCAAACAAAATTCTGAGAGCAGGGTACTATTGGCTGACATTGTTTGCTGATGTATACAAGATGGTCAAGCACTATCATAAGTGTCAGATTTTCGAAGGAAAGCAGAAGTTGCAGCCTCTACCACTCAAGCCCATAGAGGTGAGT
Organism: Pinus taeda; assembly: GCA_000404065.3. Taxonomy (NCBI): domain Eukaryota; kingdom Viridiplantae; phylum Streptophyta; class Pinopsida; order Pinales; family Pinaceae; genus Pinus; species Pinus taeda. The sequence goes on along the minus strand of APFE031715487.1, from coordinate 133,129 downwards.
GCCCCTTTCTAGCAATGGGGATTGGATTTCATTGGCAAAATTCATCCCGCTTCTGGACAGCATAGATGGATCCTCACAGCTACAGATGATTTCACAAAATGGATTGAGGCAATTCCCACCAGACAAGCTACAGATGCGGTAATCATTTCATTCCTTGGAAATAACATCTTGTCTCGCTTTGGTTGCCTGAATAAGCTAATCTCTGATAACGCAGCAGCTTTCAAATAAAAAAGGATGGTAGAGTTTTTTTATAAATATCACATCATTTTGGGTCACTCAACTTCCTATCATCTGCAAGGCAATGGATTGGCAGAATCTTCGAACAAATCATTGGTCAACATAATCAAGAAGCTGCTGGAAATAAATAAGAAGAGCTGGCATAAGAGGTTGGTAAACGCGCTTTGGGAAGATCGGGTTAGTAAGAAGAAATCCATAGGTACGTCACCGTTTGAGCTGGTTTATGGAGTTGATACAGTATTTCCTACCTCTCTCGTTGCCCTGGTTGTCAAAATCCTTCAGGAGGCCAGAAGTGAAAAAGGTCCCATGCAGAGAAGGTTGAATCAAATGGTCCACTTGCAATAGACCAGAGAAGAAGTTTTCAAGAACACATCCAAATTGCAAGAGAAAATCAAGAAAATTTATGACAGAAAGGAAAAGGTGGATAAATTTCAGGTGGATGATGTGGTGCTGAAGTGGGATGCAAGGAATGAGGAGAAAGGTAGGCACGGTAAGTTCAAGAACCTCTGGAAAGGTCCTTTCAAGATTGCAGCATATCGGGGGTAGAATGCCTTTCTTCTGAAGGAAATGAATGGGGAAGATTGTCCAGGAGGGCCGATCAATGGTCGGCTGCTCAAGCGGTACCATTTCTAAGTTATCAATGCTGCTTCCACTATCACTGTAAATACCATTTTATTTTATTTTATTTTTGTTAGAGTTGGTCAAGTTAGCCTTCAAGTCATTTCAATGTCAAGTTTGAGTCAGTTTTTTGGTCATTTCAGTTTCATAAATGAGTCAGAGTCCTGTATTATTTATCGAAATGATGACACCATAGCCCAATGGATGAAGGCATTGTCTAGCTCTTCTAGAGATTTGTTGTTCTTATCACCTCCAAGGAGCTACCATCCCCCATTGGAGCCAATGTTAGAGTCGGTCTGGTCAATCCTCCATTAGAGATCAAAACTCTTTATGCATTTCATGTTTAGATGTCCCGCTCCATTCACCTAGCTAAATTTCGCTAGGGGCATGCCATAATTTGGCGGAGAAGGTCATGCTAGTCATTCCCCCTCATGTCTGGCTCCTGCTGGCTCAGGTATTTTGTCAATAATCATAAAATTCCATGACAGTCAAGGTCTGGTCCTTTAAAGGACAAAAGTCATTTTCAATGTTTAGGTCTAGGAATTCATCAATTTGGTCTTTGAACATGTCTAGTAAAGTCATGTAGGCTAGAGTGAGGCCCTTACATAGTTATGATTTAGAGAGCTTCATCGTCATGTGGATAGACTTCGACTCTTCTTCAACACTCTGTTTTGAAGAAAAGTCAAAAAGTGTCATTTATGGCAAAATTTTCAAAAAAATCGTCAGTTGATTTCTTCAGATGCAGTCATGGTTTCCGTGGCCAAATGTCCTGTCGTGCAATCCCTGCAAAGAGTGCTAAAAATTTCATCATTTTAGCTAAAATTTCAAAGGGAAAGTGAAAATCAGTGTGTTTTAAATTCAGTGAAAAAGTGTCAAAACACAGCATTAGAAAAATGGGTTTTCAAGGAATAAAAAATTTAACCCATCTCTTCCAAGGCTATATATACAAGTTTTCATCAAAACCAAAGGAATTGTGCTAATCCAAGCCTTGGAGAAATGTTGCAAAAGGTGTGAGTGTGCAATCATGGGTGTTTGAGTGAGTTGGAGGCAGTTTTAGAGGGTGCGGCACACATATTTAGGGGTGCAGCGCACACAGAGGGCACGGCACACACAGAGCCTGCCCCCAGTTCAAATCTTCCATAGGCACGGTGCATACCTAAGGCGCGGCGCACTGGGCTTTGCATGCGGCGCACACAAACCAAGGGCCGAAACAAGGCCAAATCACCTCCAAATTTTTGTGAAGCCTATCAAATTGAAAGGTAGGCTCTTTGACATCATTTGTTCATCAAGTTCTATCAATGATATGATGGTTTATACCAATGTTTGAATGCAACCAAATACATAAAATCAACCATAAAAAATCACCAATAACCATGATGGCTAGGGTTGCTAAAATGTGTTGTAGTGCCAAGGTTCCATTCCACCCATCATTTTCCCCTCACCTACCATTTTTCCCATCCCCCCTTTTTCATTTTTCCTAAAATACCTGCCCTAAACTACTACGAAACCCTCTCCCCTATCCCTCCATTGTTTGGTCAATATGACACCCCAAACACTACCTTATTAAAACCCCAAACCCTACCCTATCAAAATACCCAAAACTCCTCCCATATCCCTAAACAAATTTCTCCCTATAACCCCTATTCCCATTACATTACTCCCTTCCTAATACTCCCTATTTCATTGTTCCCCTTGGTGACAGATATCACAAAGGCACCCAACCTCACATCATCATCAAAGGGTAGCCTAATCACAGTCCACACTGCAGTCATGACATTAAAACATTCATCAGAGTATGAGATGGAGACACAAAGTGACTCATCCTCAGAAGAGAAGGCTCCCAGGAGGCACCACAAGAGTGGCAAACATGTCAGGGATGAGCCCACTACCCTCACTGAA